>JARJDZ010009497.1:0-50358 GCA_030264555.1 Aleochara sp. GC000083
ACCACATGAAGGAACAACAATGTCGTCTGAGAAGCGTGGTCGAAGAGGAACTTATAGTTTTCAGGTATGAAGGATAACGTTCTTTTTAAAACCAATATTTACTCATGTCATTTCGAACAAACGTAATCTTTACTTATGTTAGCCTCCTACACCAGAGATATTGGTATCGACGTTGGTAACAATACCAAACATCTCTTGTAAATGTGGTACTACTTTGTTTTCTGCGCTTTTGTAGAGACCCGAGCTCATACAGTCGGAAAAGTTGGAAAGGAAGAGCTCGTGATAATAAACGAAAGCCCAGAGCAAAGAGGAAAGAACTTCATGAGTACAACAAGGAATTCTACAAAGCAGAACTTCTAGATCTTCAAAGGAGAACTTCCAGATCTTCAAAGTACAACTTCTACATCTTCAAAGTAGAACTTCTAGATCTTCAAAGGAGAACTTCTAGATCTTCAAAGGAGAACTTCAAGAAGCGTCAAATATAAGACCACATGAAGGAACAACAATGTCGTCTGAGAAGCGTGGTCGAAGAGGAACTTACAGTTTTCAGGTATGAAGGATAACATTACATTTAATAACAATATTTACTCGTGCCATTTCGAACAAACGTAATCTTTACTTATGTTAGCCTCCATCACCACAGACATTGGTTATTAACGTTGGTAAACAATTCCAAACATCTCTTGTGAATGGTACTACTTTGTTTTCTGCGCTTTTGTAGAGACCCGAGCTCATACAGTCTGAAAAGTTGGAGAGGAAGAGCTCGTGATAATAAACGAAAGCCCAGAGCAGAGAGGAAAGAACTACATGAGTACGCCAAGGAATTCTACGAAAGACAACTACAAAATTCTACAAGCAGAACTTCTAGATCTTCAAAGGAGAACTTCTAGATCTACAAAGCAAGACCACATGAAGGAACAACAATGTCGTCTGAGGAGCATGGCCGAAGAGGAACTTATAGATTTCAGGTATGAAGGATAACATTATTTTTAAAACCTATATTTACTCATGTCATTTCGAACAAACGTAATCTTTACTTATGTTAGCCTCCTACACCAGAGATATTGGTATCAACGTTGGTAACAATACCAAATATCTCTTGTACATGGTACTACTTTGTTTTCTGTGCTTCCATAGGAACCCGAACTCGTGCAGACAGCAGTGTTCGAGAGGAAGAGCTCGTGATAATCAACGAAGTCTGGGAGGCGTCCGAGGTCTTGCAACAGGGAAGGCGAGAACATCGTCCATGCAGCAGAGGATTCGGCCAAGGAGGAAGGACTTCTGGAGACATCCTGGGAGATCAACGGGAACCTGCCACCACATCAAACGATCAAACAAGTAAGAGTTGCAAAATTTAGTTGGTCGTTGCTTCGGCAACAAGCCCCCCCATTAGTTAATGTAAGAACTACGTGCGCCATACCTTGTAAATTGCCTCGCCTCGCTACTTTGGCAATTTATCACATGCGAAATGCATGTACCTGCATTGCTGATCGTCGCGGGAATTATCGGCAATTAAATGCTGATCATCATCGACGCGGGACTGCACAATGCAGCGCTACATCTTCGTCAGCGGAGATAATCAACCAGGAAGCAGCTTGGCGACTTCTCCAGCGAGCAGCACGCCTACAAGCATCGAGCAGCGATCTTCAAGAGCTACACACCACGCACACAACACATTCAATGGACATTGTTTGTCTATTATTCGCTATCGCCATTAATGGTTGGGTACATACTTGCGCAAGCAACGTAATTGATAACGCATACTCAAGTAATATCGTTGCAATCTAATCGCGCTTACATCTTCGACTGGTAAATAACTATGCAAATGTCTAATTATCTAGACTGTTAATGTCTATATGGGTATTTGGTATTATGGTATGATACGATGGGAAGTTTAGACTTACCCATTCTTGGATACAATGGGGAATTCATCTCCAAAATGGTAACATACAAAAAACGTTAATTATCTGCAAGTTTGCAACTAATACTGCTGCTGCTGCTTCGGCAGCGCTCAAATTGGATATCTATCGGAGCTTTGGTTTAGATTTATAATTAGAAGTTGGCTCGTCGTGCCGCGGAGAGTTTTCCAATTATTATTGAGTTTTACGCGCGCATAATTTGAGCTTTAATGCGGCGCATTAATTTTGGAAAACATTTTTACGTGTCTTGCGAACTTTACGTTCCGAACGCGCGCGTATGTATTTTGATCCATTTACGCGATACACTTTTCAACTTTACTAATTGGAGCACATACAAATCATTAGCGCGGCGCTGCTCCAAAGAAGAGTTTTCATAATTAAATTAAATTATTTTTTATTCAAGGCGATTTTATAAAATCGCACTTAAAAATTCGCGAAATTGCAATTAGCCAGCTCTCACTCACAACCCTTTATGGGACGTGGATACTTTTTGTTAATCAATTCCGTTAATGGAAGGCTTCAACGGCGATTAATTGCCTAGAGTGATTTATTCATATGACAATGAAGTTTATCCGGGGATCAATTAGTAAATCAGAAAATTTGGTAAATGTATCAGCGGCGGAATTGGATTCCATTAATGAAATGTCTTTTATGCGTTTCCAAACTCGCTCTTGCAGTCGCTCACGTCGCGGTCCTTGTCTATTGCTCGCGATGGTTCTACGGCAAATATATAAGAAATTGAATTGAATTGAGACGC
The DNA here is from genome assembly GCA_030264555.1 of Aleochara sp. GC000083. NCBI lineage: Eukaryota > Metazoa > Arthropoda > Insecta > Coleoptera > Staphylinidae > Aleochara > Aleochara sp. GC000083. The sequence goes on from JARJDZ010009497.1 coordinate 2,677, forward strand.
AATTCCATCGCCAAACGAAATCAATTTTCTTCGTTCGCTCATTCATTCATACGAGTAGAGTATTCACGCACGTACACATTGACCGAAGGTCTACCAGTGTGCATGTTTGTGTATTGCGGGGGCGGCATGGCTGGCCTATCTATATTTGGCGTTTTAGAAGATTAGTGGTGGAAAGGCGCAAGGATCGATTATATTAGCTAATAGTCGGCACGATTACACTTATGTAATGACATTTGTACGAGTTTGTAATTCCATTACCAGGTGCGCGTTGCCAGCGCCCTTCAGTAAATCTTCGCAGCCGTTCTTGGTCTGTTTGGCCCCGGGGCCTCTGTTTGTAGCTTTAGCTCATGGCGTGTTTCATGGCAATCTGACCGAATGTGAAATGCTTTTTGTTTATCCGCTTAATGCTATAGTAATTTTCACATTGAAATGAACTCTGAAATCTTTTCTTATTTTGCAAGTTATCTTCAAAACTTCAAATGGTTCTTGTAATCTGAGTTTAGGCAATTAGACGATTATGACAATGAAAATTAATAATTAGTCCCTCCAAGTAATTATTAGGAAACAAATTCGCAAATGTTTGAAAACAAGAGTACCAAATTGTAGCTTCTGGGTATTTTAGCAACATTATTATCATTCAGTACAATTCAATTGTGTGAATTCTTAAAAGATTTTCACTATGGTAAAAACACTGGACGGACATATGTATATAATCAGACGCTAATTAGTTTACACCCTCATAAAAAACTCGATCTTAATTAGTACACGGATACAAAAGAACAGGCTGGAAATTACCATATGGAAAAAATGGAACTATATGTGTCCGAATTTTGCTTTAACATAACATTTTCAATTCGTATCAAATTTAATTGCGGAACTACGGAAATGTAACACTGACACGCGCACCAGAGGCACATAATTCGCGTATCGCGTAGGGTGGAGGGTTTGGGGAGGGAGGCAGAGTCGCACATTGTACGTTTGAAATGTTATACGCCAACTAATTACACCGAAGGGGTAATTAAAACGCAACAAAAACCCGAACAAAGCATCACGCAAACATTGGAGTGGGCGCGCGCTAACTAAATACGAATATGCGACGCGAGCGCGCCCGCGCGGGAGATGGCCCAGAGAAAAGAATAATTTTAATTAAATTTATTTGAAATCCGGTTGGCAACGAAAGAACGTGTGCGCGCGCGCGACCCACGATACAACATAGCTAGCGGAGAGAGCACGCGTTATCGGTTTGCATGCGGCGCGAAGCGGGACGGTACGAATCGAGGCGCATAATAAAAAGTGGCTCTCGTCAAGATTCATTATGTGATGTCGGTGTGACAAGCCTCTAATGAGGACCCTTCCAGGGTTTTACAACGTTAATTAAGAGAATATGATACTTCTGTTGTGTGCTTGCTCTCTATTATTGTATGTGTGCGCGCGCGATGTGCATCGCATTGCGTCGACAACGACGACGTCGACGACGAGAGACTCGTCACTCTTCTCTCGAGGCCCCCACGTCTGGTTGCTGGTTGTCGCGTTTGTTGTCTCCGTTTTGCCAACGTCGCGTAATTATTCGGCCGCGCACTCTCTTGATTTTTGTTAGTTTTCGTTCATTAGGAGATTTTTTGCGCGCTGCGTTTTGTCCGGAGAGAGAATCGGACGCATGAGTTTGCATTTGGGTGCGTTACATATTTTCGCGTAGACGAATGCCAATCAGATTCGCGCACGTTTACAAGAATTCGTTCAGGGCAAAGACATGTTTGGTTCATTCATTAATTTTGATGTCCTTAGAGAGTTGTCTGTCCAGACAATTAATTAATTTTTTATTAATAGACCAAGATTAGGGAGAATATGAATATTGCAATGAAGTAGTAATTAATTTTCAGTTAGTGAAGTATCATCAATTCGTAAATTTCCAAAAAATATTGCGGTTTATTTCAATTATTTTTATATTGGGAAATATTGTGTTCCATAAACGACAAGTCAATCGATAGATGAGATACTGAATGAACTTGAACATCTGAAAAGTTAGTAATTAATTTGATAGGATTTTTTTTTAAACAAATAGGAATTAAATTAGAACTAAACTTATCCAACAAATTTCCGCCGAATTGTACGAATACGAACTACGGCAATTAATTAATATTTTGATGAATTTATTGGAAATAAAACCCAACGTTTGAGGGTGGTTAGATGGATTGAAACGATACGCTCCCCGTAGAGCTATCGGGGGTGGCGGAAAATTAGCCGCCACTTGTGTGTTAGTGCCACCCGTACGCTGGCTGGTGGTAGTGGCGGCGGCGGCGTCGGTGGCGGCGTTCTCATTTTAATAATTCAGTTGTACAACCCCCTCCGCAATCGCATTGTCTTCCAGCAGGCGTGCGGGCGGTGCTTGCGCGGCAATAAATTACCGAACGGCTTACATCTGTCCAATGATAATTTATAGATAATTAAATGCAGAAACAATTAATTAACTTAATTCCGAATTTATTTTCTCGGCGTGAATTATGTCGACGGCGGCGACACCGAAAAAAAACGGGCAGGAATTCGTTGTTAGGGGGGATGAAGTACATGAAGTATGGGAACTATTCAAGTAGATGGTAAAAGTGTGAGATTTCATTGCTTTAATTAATTTTAAACGGATCCCATCCGCGCTGCGTTTAATAAATGCCAGAAGAGAAATGCGGAAAGCACACGTGCGGTTTGGGGGGCGGCGGTGGTGGCGTGAAGTAACGAGTTGAAAGAAGTGCTTGCCGGAAAGTTTAGGGAGGCATATGAAGAAGTGGTGGTGGTGGGCACATTCATTACGCGAATGTTGGGCAATGAGCGGCGCGGTTCGTTGTTGAATGATGTTCGGCCGCCATCACCATCGGTGAAGGCGGCGACGGCGGCGGATGATGATGAAGATGAAGCGGCAAAACGCTGCCAATGATGATGACGCGACTGACTAGTACTGGTTAGCGAAAATATTTGTATTCGTTTCGGGTGTTTTCGGTTTAACTTTCATTTGCGTTTCCAGTATAGATGCGGGGGTGGTGCACACCGCCGCCAATCTTGTCCGCGTGTGTGTATGTACGTGTGTCTCCGAGGCGCTCCCTTTAATTAACAGAAAGTGGTTCATTAGAGCTTATTCATTAAAGCAAGGAGTAATTAGCAAACTCTAATGAATGCTATAATAATCTAACAGTGAGTATGGCATCTCCTCATGCTCGCTCGCCCGCCGCCGTCTGCGCATCTCGTTCGCCGCCCCCGCGTCCCCCCTCGCTACTTATAGTGTATTTTGTCTGCGTGCATGTTCGGGCCTCGCTGCGCGCACTAATAGGACTGCATCCCGCCAGAGGTGGCCGACGGGGGCGGCGGTGGTGCTGAAGTATAGTATGGGGTTGGTTAGTAGAGATGGGCTTCTGGTACCGCTGTCGGTTAGGGGGGTGGTTTGGTAACGGTGCAGGGACAGATTCACTCGTACCCACGCTCACTCATAATATCGGACTTTGTCTTCGTCCTATTAACAAGACAAGTGCATACAGTCACACCGCGATGTAACCCCATCGTTTGGGGGGTCTGTAGGGTATCTCTTGCTCTCATTCCTTTCGCGATGAACTCGGGTCTCGGTGCATACTTATTGCAATGACGGCGAATAAGCTCACAAACGGGCAAGTTCATCTTTCGCGCACCGCCAGCCGGAAATATCTTTAATTAAATATTGCAATTACCGTCAGCAAACTCGTTAAAAGTTCATTAGAATTAATTTAATTCCAATCGGAATCTATTTCTTAACTTGGTTTTTTTTTCAAGTTTCTTTGAACTTGCAACTTGCAAAAGTTCAGGTATTTCTGAGTCCCGCACAGTTTCGGGACCATGACCAATGTTATTTTTTCGTCAAAATATGGTAAAATGCCCTTTGAATCATCAAAATCGGTTCATTAGTTTCGGAGATATGAACATTTTTGAAAACCCAAGCGATTTTAAATATTTGAAACTTTGTGAATTTCTGTTATTCTCTTGAACAAAAGAGGGCACTACGTTGTACATTTTCGAAATATGCTTACTTACTAAACGCACATGTGCAAGCTAGAAAACATTCGGTGTTATAGATAAGGTCGTAGTTTTCATGATGAGAAACCGACATTATTTTTATCAAACAAATCGGGTCGCGCATACAACACCATTGGGAACTTACTGGTAGAACGTTATTATTTCGGACGGGAAGATGCAAATGATAAAAAGTACATGCTAAAGCAATAATTGATCGGGGGCACTCTCCGGGTTCACTTAATAATTTCATGTCATTACATTGTTCCATTCGCCATTTGTCTATCGCGCACAGTCAGTCCGACCCGTATGATTGTTATCAAATTTTATACATACTCAAACGGCAAACAAACCGCCGGGACGCCCCGCTATCGGCAGGCAAGTAGCATGTGCAGTGCTCTTATCATCAATGACACGTCACAATAATCCATCAAAAAACAATGACCACTCGTGCTTCTGGGCCGAAGGGTAGGAAAATGCCAAATGATTAAAAGACACGAACGAACTAGTAGCGCGCTTTTTTATGATCATTGAAGTGCCAATATCGAACCGAACACGCTACGAAATCCCGTTCCGAAATTAACAAAAAAGCAATTAAATAGCCACGTTTTATTTCCTTAATTCTAGACTGAAATCCTCACTTCGTATATTGCTGCAAAGGTACGGCGTATAACAATACTAATTTGACTTTACGGAAGTGTGTAATCCTCTAGTACAGTTGATTAATGAACTTTTTTGTTGCCGAGGTGCGCGTTTCTCATCGTGTAAAAAAGAGGGTTCAAAATTTCGAAAATAATTAACTTTTACGTATTGTATTTCTTTGTGCGCCATTGCCTATCTAGTAGAATTTTATATAATTAACTTTTTCGGGTGCAACTCACAATTTTTCATGAAAGTAGCTTTCGGAAAATTCAATTTTAAACGACTAATTTGTACATTAACAAATATGAGAAAGGTACCTTTGTATGCTAATAATTTTTGGATTCTCTGGAATGCGGAAAGAATAATTAATAGCGAATAAGTTTACTTGAAAGTTACGAATTACAAATGCAACAATTCAGGAAATTCGCTACAAAATGAATTCATTACTCTTGTGTCTCCTTTGGCAATTTGTCTAAATGAACAAAATAGTTTAATATGCGGCTGATAAGTAAAATTTAATAAATGCACCTACCTATATCATGATAATCAGCGTACGCCAAACAAGCAACGCGAACAAGAACGATGGCGGGGTGCGGGTTGTGCGAAATTGCTGATGTAATGCAGATAGTGCAAACGGCTCGAAATGTGCAGCGAACGCATTGCAATTTAGATAAAGTTGACCGCATGTAGGTCGCCCTCGCCTGCACGTCGAGTGGCGTGTGCACAACGCAAGAAAATGGCATCTAATTAACAATTACTTCTCTACGTACGCCTGATAAATTTCGTATAAATTGCATCGGGTAATTTATTACCGGCATACAACACTCTGCAAAAACGCGACTATCTTTGTTTGCATTGAGGTTTAGAATTGAGATTCTTTGGAGGAATTATTTTACTTCAAACCGGAAATTTCCAAAACATTGAAAGCTACACGATTCCCCCTTATTTTTTGTTGTCGAGACCGAAGCTATAAAGTCCGTTCCACATTTTTAAATATTCATTAAAGTGTTTTGTGATACACGCATACGTTATGCATGCGTGTTTAGTAGGGATCGGGCTGCATCACAGCCTGGAACCGTCGTCCAGGATACATTATTCCCGCATCCAAATCCATTCGTACGGGCCGACATTACGAGCGGCGGTTCTTGTAGCCAAGGTGGAGATGGTTGTACACCGTCACATATATTATATGTGCAGTACAGCCGCCCCCTCGTCATCCTGTCGCGTCGTTTCATTCCCGAACATCACGAACACGGCTCTCCCGGTTCCGTGGTGTATCTTGCTTTCGATTCCCGTAAATGTTGTTCGGGCGGCTCTCTTATTGCTTGTCCACCGCGGTACACTGTCAATTGAGGACTTGGGGCCAGTCGTATGCACCCAAACCGGATGTGAATTATTAAAATCCGTGGTGATTAGATTTGATAAATTTAAGAGCTCTTTTCAAATGTGATTAGGTTTTAATATTTGATGCATCGTTCGGGCAAGGCTTTTGTGCGTAAAAACGTCGCTATATTTACTTGTTTGGTCGCTCCCCAAAAATAGCATTTGTGCAAAAAGACCTTAGAGGAATGAAGGTTGTAAAAAGGCGTTGTAAATGATTTTTGCATAGAAAGGTTTTGGAAATCTTTAGACCTTTGATGATTCTGTAGACAAATTCTTGTATGAATTGAATTTAGTTTGTTGCCAATTTTGCTAGGTTTAATATTTGGATTTATTTCGATTTTAACATTTTAATGAAAAATTGAATTTTAGGCACTTATAAATGGTCTATTGTAATCCTGTCTGGATGACTTAATTCGGCCAGTCGTTGTTAAGAAGGTGGAAGCAACCACTCTGGAATAGAACCGAAAGAAACATATGCCGATTTCCCATCGCGTATAATAATGGTAAATGGTGCAATGCTCCTCTTCTTTTCCCCATTCGGGGGGCATATTCATTCGCTAAACGAAGCGCCCGAACACTCCGAACGCCAGCGAAGCGTACACTTAGCAGCAGCTCGCGCGTCTAGGCTGTTTCATAATTCAAATCCCTATTATTCATATCCACTCGGCACACACATCGCTCCCACGCATACAGCGAACACAGAGACCTGGGGGACTCTCGGGGACTAATTCCTCCCATGGAACAGCACAAGTAAACCAAATGCGCCTCTGGTACCGATCAAATAAATACCCTCGCGCGTAGAAAACTGACTGTGAGCTAAGCTTATTCCAGAGCATTCAATGCTGCAATTTATTATACAGTCGATTGTTAAAGAATTGCGTGCCATCGTCCTCTCGAACATCCACGACACGCCATCCACAATCAGCCGGGGAAATGTATCCATTAATAAATGAGTTCGTTCGTTTATCGAATCGATAACTTAAGTATCAATTGCGCATGTAAAGTTTTCTTTGGACGTTGATGGAATTGTTTAAATGAACCAAATCAATGCATCAGAGTTGAGAGATGCATTAGTTGCTGGCGGGGGCGGCACTGATGTGCAATACATGTATATTATTAAAGGACATCACAAACCTTTTAAACACCATCGCCACTGTCGGTCGGTCGGGATGGAACGGGAATGAGAAGCGGGAATGCGGGAGACGGCTCGGGTTTTCGGGGAAAAAGAGTGCAATGCGGGACCGGCAGCACACTTGCCGCCTCTCTAAGCGACATTTGATGTATCCGGGCACCTGTGGAATAAAAACACATCGAAATTTTATAGGAAGTGTTCCCTCGAACCTTTCAACCTCTTCTTCGCACTCTTCCAAGTAATCAGATGATGATTGCGGTTGTCGGAAAAGTTTCCGGGATTTTAATGAACGGCATGAAAAATGTTATAACAACTTTTTGTTGATGAGAAATTAATGAATTTATTATAGGACTAGGGAAAAATGACAAAATTATCTTCAAATTGATTTCGTTTATTATTGTGGAATGCACACAGAATTCACTGAAACAAACTTCATTGTCTTTTGCCTTTGCTTTTTTTTGTTATTTGTGATTTTCTTCAAAATTCCATCATTGCAATTCTTTGATGATAGAAACGTTTGAGCAAATTATTTAGGGGCACAATCATCAATCAATAACATAGTACATCATTCCTTCATGAATTATTTTGATTCATTTCATAATTTACAAAAACATAATATTTTACAAATAGATTATTGCATAATATTCATAGTTCGTGTGTTCAAACCGAAAAGTTTGTGCCCTTTGATTCGATCAGATCAATTTTCGTAACGTTTAATGTTGTTAAATAATTGAGTTTGCATTCATGATCAGTATACATTTTCTTTCGGTTTGGTGCAGAGAAACCAATGAAAAAATAGCATCTTCAATGTGAATTAAATAGTGATGTGAAGATCAAACCGGAAACAATTTTTATTGAATTGACAATGTCGATCATAGAGTTATCAATGATATGAAAGATTTCTTTGAGTTTTTCGTCGTAGCGTTCGTGTTTGTTTGCTTGTTGCGGTTGTGGTCTGCTCGCATTTCGCCTGATTAAAAATATTAACTAGTATAACAACAATAGCAACGAGAAATAAACGAATAATACAATAATTTATACAGTATAATAATCACAAGTCTATCCGTGGACACGTTAATTTGAGGGGGGAAATAAATTCGCGTTTAGAGCAGTAAATTATTGATTGGAAAATTCGTTAATTTATTAGTAATTTAAACGTCGTAGACGATGGACGTGTTTGAAATCGAACTGAATCTGTGATTTGCAACTTCATCATATTTACCCACTCTTATCAATTAATTTCTTTGCGTGTGTCTCGTGTCTTCATTAAATACAATGTGTCTTGCGTGTGTCTCTGATGGATTATTTACAATGGATGTGTCGTTTTGCTTACGGATTCCGTGTGTCTCTCTTATCGTTCATTGATTCGCCTCGTTAAGTACACAATTAAAGTCTCGGATGATTGATGATAACACACCTTTTAATACCTTTTGTGTGTGTGATGAGGTGTCATCAAGTCAAACACTCCTCTTCGTATCTCTCTCTCATATTTACGATTAACTAACAAACTTTGTACAAACAAATTTGGCGATAACTCATCGTCTTCCTATGTGCATCTCGTATCGCTTTAATTTATAGAGTCCTGTTGACATCGTCGGTTCGTTGTTCTCTCTCAGCACACATTTTCGATTAGTCAATCGATCACAAACACTTCTTGATTATCGCATGAAGAATGAGAAGAACAAACCAACACTTAATATCACTGTACGCTTTGAACGTCCTTCTTGTTCGGAAAACTATTTGTAATTCGAGTTTTTCGTTGACTTTTCTGGAAGGGTTGCTTGGAAAATGGATTGAGGGGTTGCCGCACAGTCACTCAACACTTGAAGAACGGGGAATCGATTATGGTTTCCTCATCCGGACACCAGAATTCGCGCTTGCAGACGACGCTCTTCGTTGAGTGCTGCATCTCGCCTGAAACAGTAACAAAGTCGAAATTAAATTTCGGATACAATGAGGCAAATCTAATGTATGTGTTTTGTACCATATACATTTAGCATTAATAATGCATACGCGTACAATGCATTAATTCATTTCCTGGAGAGCACGCGAAGGAAACCATTTCTTTCACCCCCTCGCCCCCCATGCTTTTGTATCTTCTTCCACCTTTGCTTGTTGTGTTTATTACTCGGGGGGCGGCAATGTATAGATTAGAACAAACCGGAAATGTGTCTCAGCGTATCCTGTGCGCATGCACTTAGTCCTTGTTCTTGCGATTGTTGGGGGGCTGATGCGAAGTAAAGAAAATTGCTGGAAGGAGGAGGAGGTTCAATCTCGCTAATGGGCAATGAGGGCAGAACTGACATGCTCGTATGGGTTCATCAGGATTATATCAATAAAGCAACAGCAGCATCTCTCCAGGAGCGCCGCACGCCAGCAAAAACACTTCCAATATCTCTTAAGTTCCGCGCGCGCACATCACTATAATGGCATTGGCTCGGCCCTTTTTTATATATTCCATGCTTCGGCAATCAACGAGATTGTCTCTCAATCGTTTTACCCCCATACTGAGAACTGAAAGAGATGGGTTGTCTAAATTTTATGCGAGATAAACAAATTAGCGAATGAAGACAATTTGCTGAGTTTGCGAATTGAATTAACGGCTTGAATCGTCGTCGTTGAGGAATAAATTAATTAATTCCTTTCATTACGCGAATTAGGTTGTTAGCAATGGTTGTAATTAGAATGGGCGAATTTGCGCACGCGATTACGACGAATTTTGCGTCTTGCATAGTGTGAAGACATTTCCATTAGAGATGGATATGATGAATGTGAAGACGAATTAAGGAAATTTATATATGCGTTCGCGATCGACACTTCTACCGTCTAATGGAAAGCAAACATCATTTAGTATTTGAATTGAAATTGTTTTCCTACTTGTTTCATTGCCAAATGTCCAATTTCTCATTAACAAACTTTAAGTAATTTTTAATTTCCTTATAATATCACATTTCTGATTTTAGTTATCATATCAATCAATAATTCGAATTTGATGACGACTTTTTCATTGGGACGTACTCCGAAAATCGCAATTGCAATTTTGGCTGGGGGGATCATCAATCAGCAGTTTTTCTGGAGGAAATGACCACACAAACAAACACAAACGACCCATATCAAAATATCGTGTACGTTCACATTTTCGGGGTGGACATGCATCATCCGTCTATGCGTGTATTTGTACGCCCCTACACTCGTAGATCTATGACGTATAGAAAATAATAACTGGAACAAGACGGATTGGATATTAACTTTTTGACTTTGATATAATGCCTGCGCGTACGTGCAACTAAGTCCCGGCAAGACTGACCAGGCTCCTCGTTTCGACAGTCTTCGTGTTCCCACAGGTTCACGGAATTGTGTATACGTCCTGGCAGCATTTTTACGTTTTCGCATTCGTGACCGAAGGGGGCATTATTATTGATATCCTGTGGTACTTGCGCAATAATTGATTAGTTTTTAATGATGGCTCGGACTGCATGTTTTCCGGGAATAGGACTCGGGAAGTTGTGTGACAGTAATTGAATTTTGCTCAGATTTCGATATTTTGTTCATAGAACAAGAAAATTCAAAATATTATTGGAAACTAAAGAATGCAAAATAATTAGGTTTTTGGGAGATACACTATAAATTAATGAAATAGTAGTTATAATAAGTTTAGAAGTTCGCAAATTTCATGCCAAATTAATTAGAAGAAACTTCAAAGAAAATTCAAAAAAAGAATCCCAAATCTAAAAACTAATTTCTATAATTATGGCTTATAGAATTTAGAAGTTTGCAAATTAGATGACAAACTAAATGGTTATTTTTTTTTCAAAGAAATAATTCTAAAGTGAAAACGTTATCAGTAAAATATGATTTGGAACTAAAAAATGCAAAATAATTACTGCAATTAGATTTTTTGGAAGATGGACTATAAATTAATGTAATAGTCAGTAGTTGTAATAAGTTTAGAAGTTTGCAAATTACATGCAAAAGTAAATGGACATTTCTTCGCAGAAATAATCCGAAAATGAATGCGCTATCAGTAAAATCTAGAGCCTTCTCCGCGCGTCCATAATTAAAACAACGAAGGGATTACACTACTTTATTTATGGTCACGATCTATATTGCTAATTAGCGTTCTCGTTTTGCGCGCTGTTGCCGTCAATCGGGATGCATACGGAGCGTAAAGGAACAACTAAGGCTCGCGCGACAACTCCCTACTCTGAGTGGGACGATGAGGGTCGGTCGGGATACTCGGGATGATGCGAGACACGCAGAGGGAGGATAGGGATGAAGAAGCGCGCACGCTAGAGACGGGCGGCGGTAATTACAGCGATGGCTTACACAAATCCGACGAGTCGCGCGCACAAAGATGGGAAGTTTTACTTATTAATCTATATTCTATATGCTCTTTCTGCAAGCTTAATGCCTTCGCCTTGCCATGCCGCGCCGCCCAAATGCATCAACTCTCTCATACAAACATTGTATGTTTTATTACGACAACAACAACAATAACGTACGCGAACGCAAGCGGAATAAAACTAAAAAGAGGCGGCGGCGGCGGCAAAGGGCGCCGAGGAAAACAACGAAAACTTTATACATAATTACACTCGTTAATGAGTAGAACGAGTTGAGTGCGCGCTTCGAGTGTTCAATTCAGCTAAAAGCATTTCGGATAGAAAAGAGGATTTAATAGGCGCTTTTATTTTTGGCTGATTTGATTTTTTCCTTGTTCGTCCGCCGCGCACGGCTATTATTACCACCACCACCATCCAGCGTTTCAATTACGAATGGAAATGTAATTAATCTAATGGATTAATGGATGCATCTTCGCGTTTCGCGTAATCCGCGCCCGAAGTCTATTGTTGCAAATGATTGCTTTTAATTCACTTTAAAACAATAAAAACGTGTGATTGGATATTTCCACCGACGTTGTTGATCAATTCCGGTATCGTTGACTATTAGGCTTGATGAAATCGATGGAAAATCATGCGGGGAAAACGCACCGGAAGTGTATTTGTCAGCCTACGAGAACATTCTAGAAAGACTAGGGACAAAACCCACTATTTGCTAGACATTTTATTTCGATAAAGACGCAAGTCAGTCAAATCGCGTGCCGTACATTGAATTTGTCTCCTTTGAATAATTCAACAGCCACCACCGACGTCGACATCGTCGACGACGACGACGAGGAGAACGTTGGCGATGAAGCAAACGACGGTGATGTCGTTCCTGGATGATGTCGACTCCCAACATCCTCGTCGACGTCGTCGCCGTCGAGTTATATAAAAGAAGCAAATTGTTTCTGCGTGTGTCGCCCATCGTCTTAAGTGCATCATCATGGCATATTCAACAACAAGGTCGGCTTCTAATCGAATTCGTGGAAAATCAACGACGCGAGCGGCAATCAAATGCGCAATAACAATGTCGATATCGATAGGAAAAATCCTGCCATCCGATTACTCTAATTAATTTTTGATTCCGTAATTGCGTATTTTAATGCACCAAGAAGTTGTGTACAAACAAGTTGCTGATTTCGAGCAGAGTCTCTGGAAGAACTCTAGTCTAGGGGGTTGCTTCTGGAGTCAATCACACGAAGTGCCACGGGTCGTTGCTTAATTTCGGAAGTACTCGCTTCGTCTCTTTCGCGTTCGCATTCAATCAAATTGAAACCGACCGCACCATCGTCAACGGCCACGCGCGCTGCGGATAAGCAAGGATGCACATATTTTTGTTGCATGCACGCAAAAGTTGAAGAAGAAGAAGCGAATGTTGTCGGGTGGGTGGATTCGGGGATGAGGGATTGCGCGGGGCGACATCAGGCTTTCATCCTGATAGGAATATACACGTAGGAAGGGCATTAAGATGGTTGACTGGTTGCTCGGAAGTGGTCAACAAGGAAATTGGATTTGATTTCGCGTCCTTTTGCCTTGCTTGTTGCTTGGAATTCCGCGCGATTCGTGAAAGATTGCCGATAATTAACATTGGGTTATTTGAATTGGAAATGCAATTATTGTAATGGTCCAATTGGGGTTGATGTTTACAATGGTCATAATTGATTGCACTGATACTCAATTTGAATCGTATTTTTTTGCTTATCTGCATTAAATTCAATTTGTAATTTCTTCAGGTTTGCTTCACATGATTAGGAACTCGAACTCGAAATTCGGAAACATCCTGACGACTCGCGCTGACATTTTATTTGAAACAAACGGCTTTGATAAAATGAAGTAATAAATCAAACGGTAGCTAATGGGGTCCAACTGTTCATTTCACCTAATGTTCAATTAGGCTAATGTACATTTGCATCTGTCTCACCGTCACTACACACCATCGCCACACCACTGCCACCCCCGACATCTTTGTCAGCAGCGTGGAACGCGCTTTACTTTGCCTAATTGCCCGCCCCTCCCGGACCCAGTCCCGGGTCCCGGTTCGCGCTCCCAAACGCAATCCCAATCAGCGGCCTACTAACTATTTTCTACAAGGAGCACCAACCCACACACCACCCAACCACCCACACATTATTTGCGTCTAATCCCCGTACAAGAACGTGAAAAAAGGTGCCAATTCGATGGCTAATGGATTAATGTATTTTTTGTTTGGTTCACATTCGGCCAGAAAAAAACTTTGTTGAGAATTGTTAAAAATAGGATTTGGATAGGAAAAAAGGTTCAGTAATTAAATCGACATTTTTGTTGAAAGGCAGCCTCCCATGGTCCCAAAATGTCTTTGTTTTGGGGGAGTACAAAATGAATTAGCAACCGCCGGAGTTGAAAGCGTTGATTGAAGCCTGATGTATAGAATTTTGTTTGATTACGTGATTGACTCTGCGATCAATTTAAAACTAGTTAGGTGGATTTTTTGAAAGCGCCTCCCTATTATGACCAACGTCCATTACTTCCCTTTGATTCGTGGGTACAATCTGAGTGACACAATGCGTAATTAATTTTTCAATCCTGCCTTTGTCTCAACGAACCCTTTTTGTGTAGCTAATCAAATTGTTTCAACTCTTTTGAGTGTGAATGTATGTTTAGCCAGGTTTTCATCGTTCAGGACTAAACGTTTTTTTATTGTTAGATCCAACTCTGTGAGCTGATTTGTTTGGAAAGCATCCAATCAAGCTCCAATTCCATTTGCTCATCAGTCGATTTTTTTGCAAGTTCAAATCATTGCGATTTCATTTTATGCAATTTTCAACAACAAGATTCATTAATTTGCTAATATTCATTCTACACTTGAAATATTGAAAACATTGTTAATGATCAATTCAATGAATACGATTGAAACCGGATGTATCTTGTTTGGTTGCTTGGTTAGGACGAAATGCGGGGGCGATTCTAATTCTGGGGGGTTGCAAATGTAGAGCATGCTGAAGGAGACACGAGAACTAGAGGGGAAGATGAGGGGATATCGTAATGGAATTGATTTTGCTCGATTCTTGATTGGTAATTGGGTTATAAACGTGGCTGGGCTTGGAGGGTTTTAGAGTGCGCCACTAAAGGGGTGGCAATAAAGCTAATTAGTTCATTGCGAACCGCCATCGACGGGCTTGCTGCCGCCCCCATCGTCGCCACCACCGCCATCTACTTCACATTCGCATCTATTCCTTCAACGTATTCAAATGCGCATTTTGCTCGTGCCGTACGTACGAAACGCATTATGCATCTCGATCCGATGATGCCGATTTGAACGCGACTTGGTTTGGGTTTCATCATCATCATCATCAGACTCCATTGGAGCTTTGGCTTTTGAGTGCCATCAACAACAACAACAGCAACGATGAAGAGGACAAACAGTTGCTCGATGTGCAGCAGCAACAACAACAACAACAACGACGACGAACGAGTTGTTGCATTGAATAGATGGCGTTGTCGGGGTGCGCTTACGGTTGCTGGATAAATATTTAAAGGCCGCGCCGCCGCCACCGCCGACGAGTGGAGGCAAATTGGCGCAGAGAGGTTGCATACCGCGTATCGGGAGCGGATAGGGACGAGGAGGCGGTTGAGATCGGGAAAATGGGGGAGGAATGGGAGGGAACGCACAACGTCGCGCTTTGGCTTCAAGGGACGTTTTCCCTAATTAACTGGTAAACTTTCATTGCTCGCGCGCGCACATCAGGCGGTAATTAACGGCGGCGCGGGGGCGGACGAGTGCTCTATTACAATGGTACTCATCTACTGAGAGTTTCGAGAAAATTTCAAAGTTCAAAATCCTAGATTTGATATAAGTATTGAAAATTCCCAACTTATAAGTTCAAAAACTAATCTGAAAAAGTTATTACCTTAATAATTTAGTATGATTTTTGATATCACTCCGTAGAAAGAAGGTAATGAGTTTGGTGGAGGTAGCGCGCGAACTCTAGTAGAAAATGAATAACTCAGTGGCACAATTCATAAATCTCGTGGCACGCCGGTGGCGGCAATTCGCATCCCGAAGAGACCAATAACATAAGAAGAACGAAGGAGAAGGAAAGAACGCGTCTTCTTCTTCTTCTTGACTTCGTTCGCCTGATGAATTAAATTGTGCCGAAACTGGAGGTTAAACAGCCGACTTAAATTCCGGAAGCTAATTTAACTATGAAACCCCGGAGTAATTAATTAATTGAGTCGTCTCGGCAGCGTGCTCGCACCATTCGTTGACAATCCCGGCTCGTTACGTGCGCTTCACCGAAGCTCCGGCTTGTTTTTCTGCCTTTGTGCGCGGCTCGTTGCTAATTAAAAAATTAAATTGCGCGCGCGCGCGCCAATGAAAGCGGAGGAATGTTTACAAAAACAACGCCGACGAAATGAAATTATCGGGGGGGCGGTGGATATTTCCGACATTCTACAAGTGATCGCAATTTTACTGCGTTATAATCGGGGGAAGTAAAAATGTCACTGATCGCTGATTGTCGCGAGGGTGGGTGGGCGACAATCTGCAATTGTCACCGATTTGCTTCCTCGTCGGAGGCGGCACTGTGGTGGCTGGGTCGGGTACGAATCAGCCGTGTTTCACACGCTCCGGAATTGAATATTAAAACGCGAACGAATGCCATCCGGATGGATTAGAGTCGCGTGGTGTTGGTGGCGGCTGAGGCGGCAACGGAGGAGGAGGCAGCAGCAGGGAGATGTTCCCGAGGATTACGCGTTTCATTAAGCTGAGTGCCTCCACTATATGCCCGTCGCTGCCGCCAACGATGAAGAAAAGTAAATGCGAACGCAATCGGGACCGAGCGAAAGAGCGGAGGCGGCAGAGACTCGTAGAACGAGAGGGAATGATTGAGTGGATGAGTGAATGGATCCTGTGCAAAAGGGAGGAAAGTTGGTGCATTAGAAAGGCACCAGTACACTCCATTTCGGATGAGGATAAGCTCCGAGGCAATGTCTTCATCGTATGCAAAATTTCCCCCCCTTTCACTTTGCAAAAATTTCAAAATTATTGCAATTATTATAGTTCAATGCTATTACTTTCAAGAAAATCTCAATTGACTGATTGATCGATCTTGTCGGACAATTTTAAGGATGTCATTTTGGAAAATCATATTTAGAAAACGGCAATTCTTAATTAGCAATTTATTTTTTGCGAATTTTAAGAATCACTCTGTAGATAGAAGTCTCGACACACGATTATAGATAATGCTCGACTATGGATAGTAAGACGATGGTGTGTGTTGGTTTGGCACATGGCGCGACATAAAAGGTGGCGGCGTGCAATTAACATTAATTTAAAAGCAATGGCAATTTCCTTAATGCGTTTTAGATTTTCATTTCTCATCAACGAAAGTAATCCAGATATCGCTTTCCCATATCAAACTTCACGCCCTTTTCCTTCTTCTGCGCGCATAAACCATGAATTGAATCTTCTTCGTGGCGGTTCACTCATCGATGCTAGGTGAATAGATCGCTTGGAGGCGGCAAGCAAGAAAAGCGCGCGCGATGGTGCTCAATTAGGAAATTCGCTTTTTTACGGCCCGAATCCCTTTTATGTCGGAATAAATTATTACGCAATTTACTACTCACTATTCTACTTTATACGCCGCCCCCCGTTGACGATGGCTTCGTTTTTCCACCATCAATATTCATTCAAGAAAATTGATCGATTGATTGATGAATGAATGAATAACGTATCACAAATTCAAATCGATTTCAAAATTTTTTATATAATTTAGAAATTATGTTCTCATATAGTTAAAATATTCATCTATTAATTTGATTTTTATTTCAGTTTTTAAGCTGAAGTGAATCCCCTCGTTAAAATTAATTAAAATTTGCAAAATATCTCATTCTCATTATCACAACTACAAAAATTGTATGGTCATTCCAAAAATACCTTCATAATGATAGCATATTCGCATATTGGAACGATATCATTTGTAATACTCGGAATGTACATAAAAGTACACGAAAGTTGCACATCACATATTTATTAGGTAGGAATTTTGCGATTACGAATTGTGTCGCGGTGTATTGGCATGGGGCATCAAGATAGCGCGTCGGTGACGACCGTCACTAACAAGGTGACTCGTTATAACTTAACTTTTCTCCGATGCCGCCTCCAACATTTCTAACGAGACCTCGTCCACACACACATTCGCGAAAACTCAATGCCTGTCGCTCAAACATGCATAAAAATCTGTACTAATATAGCAAATATTTCATTAGCGTATCTATCATTAGAGAAAAAGAACATGAGTGATAACTTAGGCTGTCGTTGAAACTAACATTTTAACGGTACACTCGTCGCTCACTCATTTAATCGCTCATTCAGTCAATAAATTACGCGATTTGATTTATTGGTCGTGTATTGATACCGACATCGAAACGGTTTTTCCTCTCAGAAAAAAGTTTTAGTTATGCATGCGCTGGCTGAAAGCGTGCCAATCGTCATGTAAGATGTCACGTTAATCATCGTTGAAAGTTTTTATAGTTGCATCCAATTTACGGAATTTGTCCAACATGAGAATTTAATAATATTTAAGATAAGAGACATAAATTACTCATCAGTCTAGAGATTCAATGATGGAAAAATACGAGAGGTAATCAAACATGCATCGATAAACTTCAACGGTCCGAGGCGCGGTAATTAAATAATTATTGTATTTTGCGATGAAATTCAGACGGCACAAATAAGTCAATTAAGTGCAATTAGGTGTAATTGATAAGGTTGCGAATTCGTTCGGGAAGAAGTTAATTAAACGCTTCGTTTATTTTTTCGCCGTTCGACGTCGTCGTCGACGTGTTTTTGGCTGGCAGACATCATTATTTTTTATGCGTCCGACTTGATGTTGATGATATTCGCACGAATGGAATTCATTGAATTGTGCGCGCGTTTTTAATTGCCGATTTTAATTGGGAATTACCCAATTGTGAAATTCATTTTGTCCCCTCGTTTTCTAAGATTTTTTTTTCATTGTAAACAACTTTGAATTTCCGGTCCCCATTTAATTGTTGCAATAATTATAAATTACGTATTGTATTTTAGATTTTGAACTTCAGAGCCATTTTAAATTTGATTTTTTGAGGATTGAAGTTTGGAAGGACATAGAGACCCAAAATAACGAATCAATCACCATCAGACTAGAGTGCCCATGAGGGTGGTTTTCAACCGTCCCCATCCCTCGATTGCCAAACCCACATTTGCGGAATTCAAGGACACAGAATCTCCATTAGGGGTGATTACACCCCACTGATCGATAATCGATTAAATTGCAAACTCAACAAAGCGGTCCGCAATTATTGCCTCATAGAAAATATCACAAGAGCTAAATCTATTAAATAATTGCCCCCTTGTTAGGCAGCCGCATGCATGTTCTCTCGTTAAGTGCGAAAGCCAGCGGGCAAAAAACGCGAGAAGACATAACAAAAGAAGTGGAAGACAATAGTTTAGTTAGTTAGTCTGGGTCTGCGCTGGCTGCATGCTATATATAGACATTTGGTGGCTTGGTTCGGTTCGTTAATGATCATTATAAAATATCTCGTCGATGGCGAAAAGCGTAGCGAGGGGGGAATGAATGAAGTAGAAAAATTGAATGGCAATTCTAGCTGCTTGTTCGCTTCTCGAGTATACGTGGTGTGTTGCTGGCATTGGAGTGGAATGCCATTGGCATTGATATTGGCCATTGTTAAAATTGTAAAGTGCAACAAATGAGCAGCCGCGCGCCATCAATGAATAATGAGGTATCAAATCGTTATCGATTTTATCCGCGCGCGCGCCAATTATCGCGACTTTCCCCCAATTAATTAAACTCTCGAAGAATCTCGTAGAACTTGCATCGTAGTTTGTCTTTTTGATGATGCATCGAATCTGGAAGTTTTCATAATTGGATGTTTTACAACAGCCAGCAAACATCAAGTAGGACTCGTTATCCTTGTATTGGGAAATTGTAGTTGGTGGTGGTAAATTGCAAGGAGTAGATTTAATTATTAATTAAATCAGAAACTGCGCGCGAGATAATTAACTAACTTCGTTAATTATAATATTTAAAGTTCGCCGCACAAATAATTCATAAAATTCTTGCTCGCTGCGTTGCAAGTGCGCATTCATTTACGGTTCCAAGGATGGCGAATTAAACAACGATGATGAAGAAGAAGAAAAAAAAGTATAGATAGAATCGTGATGGCATCCGACATTGGATGACTCCCTCGCCCGAAGAGAGGAACAAAGTATTTGCGCGCTTTTGTGATCATGATGATGATAATAGCAAATTACAGAAGTGCATTTTATGAAGCTCACTGAGCAAGCAACACATTTTAATGATGATAGGATGCTAGTGCGAATTAATTAATTTCTTATTAATTATTACTTGAAATTTGTGCGCTGTCAGTTGTTAAATTTAATTGCAAAAATTCATTAATTAATAAGTCCATCATGAGATGAAATTTCACATAGTTGCAATCAAAAAATAATTTGGAAACTCGATGTTGCGCGAATATCGAGTGTCATAAAGTGACACATTATACAACTGTACGCGACCGCTTTGAAGTCACAAACTGATTGTGCCAACAGTTATTCCTTTATTGCGTTCGAAACAGCAACGATTTCCAGCGAAACTATTGTTGATGACCATCAGCCATTGCCATTCGACTCCCTATTACTCTAGTTACATTACGCCAGACAAAAGCGCACCACGCACCAATCTCATTCGATCTGCGAACTCGGAGTGGAATTGAATTCGACTAGGATTCTGATGAATTTCCCCCCGCGCGCGCGCGTTCTCATGAACATTGTGATTCAATTGCATTGCATTCTCCGATCATTGTCACATTATCCAACCCTTTGATATGAGACTAATTCAAAAACTAAAGAGATATCGAATATTTAATACAAATAAGGAATAACACCAGATTGAAAACGATCATCGATAATGATCCATGAAAAACCCCCTTAATAGCTTGGTAATCACGGCGCGAATAAAAGAAATCAAGAAATGATTTTTTTTGCTCAAGTCGCTCGAGATGTTGTCGTCGTCCCCTCTTCAATGAGTTGTGCTGCTGCTGGTGCTTTTTGCTGATGGCCTCGTTCTCATGATGCTATCGACTTGCTCCCCAAACACTTGAACACTACACAATTCTTGACTCTTACTTTTTGCCATCGCCTTTCTTCGCTATAAGATTCCACTTGTAGTGCATTTAACTTGGTGGCTCGCCATTCCTTCATCCACTTCTTCACTCTCAGCGCGCAACTTCTTCGTGTTCGCATCGCCCCCTCTCAGAAACAATTTAATTAACCACCAAACAAGGCCAAATTACAAACTCAAATACTCGTAGATATCGACTCATTGTCAATTCCCATTTATTTGTTTTGCTTCTTTCCCTTTTTTTGGTTTTGCTTTGAATGCAATTGGAATTTTTTTTCCTAGTTTTTTTGTTTATATGCACGTAGCATTTGTAGGGGGAACTGGATAAACCCCTATTAAATATGAATCAAAATAATGGTCTTGCGTTCGGTACACTCGAAATTTACGACTTATCGATAATAGACTACCACTAGGGTCAATATTTATTAGTATTAGTTGCAAGCGCCAACGATGCTTCGTCGATAAAACCGCCGACCGTTCATTCAAGTATTTATTATAATGTTGCGTTTATTCAAGAGCGGCACTCGTTTAATATGCGCCAAACATGAGAATGTCTCATTATATCAAAATCAAGAGCGATTTGCGCCCAAAGGGGGGATTTTATATTGGCGCGTGTCATGCAGACATGTCATGAAAATTGAGCCATTCTGAGATAATATAAAGTGCTAAAATATATGTAGATATCCAATAAATAATTGGATGAGGTGCGAAAGTAAAATAACTCGGTTTGAATTGGTCGTTTACACGAATTTCAATAATTTATTGTCTCAAGATCGAAGATGTAAGAAATGCGCAAATTTTCAAGTTCGAAGATGTAAGAAATGCGATTTTATTTGACGATTGCAACGATATTATTTTGACTCGTTTATTAATGAAGTTTAATTACAAAAAAAGTATGTACATTGATGATTTTATACAAACAACAAATGTAACACTCACCATCGGATTGATATTGCTCTGGAGAGGTGGTCGTCGATGACGTCGCCGTGAGGATTGAGGACGTGGACGACGACAGCGTTGAGGATGATGGCGATGATGGCGACGGTGACGGCGGCATTGGCGATGACGTGGGGGAGGATGCGAGGACACCGCCTCAATCTCGACTACGACGCGGCCGGCCGACCTTGCCCTTGCGCACCGTCGTCGTCGCCGTCGACTTGAACAACTTGAGCCAGTCCTGCTCGCAGACGAGGTTGCCGGAGAGCATGTAGTAGCGGTCGCCGGGGACGAGGTGCGCGCCGCACTTGCTGCACGCGAAGCATTTGAGGTGGAAGACGTGCGGCGGCGCGCCGGGCTGTTGTGGTGACGGCCCTCCGGACCGCATCACAAACTCGCTGGCCGGGATCGTCAGCCCGCACGCCGAGCACGCGCCCGAATTGCCGAACAACCTGCGGGAGCAATTATTTGATTTGTTCAATTAGCATCCAGCCACCCAATCGTATACAAGACACATCATCAACGACATCGGAATCAAACTGGAGACCTGGAGGAGGGGTACCTGGGGGACATCTTCGAGGAGGAACATGTTCTTGTGGTTTTATGGTTGCCTATAGTCAAGTCCATAATACTTATTTGTTACCAATTGCGCACGTAGTTCTTACATTAATTTTTAATATCCCACAACAATTTTTTTTTTTAGTTTTTATTTTTAACTAATTCTAATTAATCTTTTTAGATGTACTCTGGATCTTCTAATATGGAAATGGTGTGTAAGTAGTTAATTGATTACTGTTTTGATTACTCCACTCCGCATCTGATTGGGCACAAACAGCGGTGTTATTGTTATTTGCATTGTGCATTTGTTGATGGAACCGAACGTGCACGCGCACTTAAATTGCAATCCATCACACGACGTAAACACCGCAAGCGAAACTATACAGGAAGAACGAAGAAGGATACAAAATCTTAATCATTGATTGATTGAGTCAATCTACGGGGGAAAATGAAATTAATCGTTAATTGATAACGAAAGTAGGAAGCGCGCGCGCAAACACTGACATTAATCAGTAATTCCCCATCGAACCGCCGGACCATGTGTAAACTTACTCGCTGGTGGTGTACACCCCCAACTATGGGTGGGACGTGGGGCGGCTTGGGGTTTGGCGTCGTTGGCCGCCGCCACCGACGTCGACGTTATTAAAACGCGGTCCACACACGAACAACGTATTTGCAACTCGGTTAGAGTCGCTCGCTCAGACATTGCGCCTCGTTAGAGCCCCGGAGCCAATACACGCGCACGAAACGTCTACCATCGAAACGGTTCGTGTGAGTGCAATAATTGCACACACATGCAGAGCCAGCTAATTAATTTTATGCAACGCCACACTTGAATGGCTCTCGTAATGAATACGCTTACAATGCGACTTTCGAAACGCGCGCGCGCGCGCACGACTCCGCTCCCAACATGCACCACCTCCTGGTGTACGGTCGCCATCATCATCGCCGACGGCACGAGCATGGGAGAGATGACGAATACAATATATCTTTTTAATTAGATGGCATTTGCGCTCGTTAATATTACACATTTTTCGCGCACGTTCGCTCGTAATTACCGCGTCCTTGTATTAAATTCATTTTTCTGGAATTTTTCCCCTTTTGGTCTAAAAATTCATGGGGAATTCATTTTCAATTCAGCAGCGGATATGGATAAAATTTGATAACAAATTTTAATTTTAAAATTAATTTCGAAAAACGAAATTTCATAATTTTCAATGGAAAGAACGTGATCAACATTGATTGACGCCATCCAAGGCTGCGGGGCCTCTTTCTTGGTGCTCACTAATTGCGTTCGCAGCGGTATTCATCTATCAGAAGCTCCATTAATTAGCGCACGATTGTGCACACTTGATTTGCCCCTTCAAGCAAAATCCCATACACTTTTCCGCTCGGTGCATTTATTATTAGGTATCTCTCGTATGAGATGCGATCGCTGATTGCGCCAGCAAGCAACAGTATTTGCATTCGATTTGCATAGTCTTTTCGCATTGCTATCAGAATCGGTTGGTTTTACGCTTAATTGCGATTAAACGTTTAATTTACATTCTTTTCGATCGATTGATCGCGTATCTCTTTCGTAACGAGCCCCCCATTCAATCGTTGCTTGATCAATCAATTTCGAAATTCGGATCCGATGTGTTGTGTGTATGCATGTGTAAATTGGGAAACCGGGGGATTCCCCCGCAACCCCGTGACACGTTGTTGTCGGTGCGCGCACGCCGCCAACGATTCTAATTAGAACTATCTTATTGTGGAAAACGACGCGATTATCCGCGGGCAGTTTGCGATTAACGAATCCAATTATAGTCGCGTTGTGTGTGTACGCGTTGGCTTCGTTGGCACGAATAGAGCGTGTGTGGGTGTGGGTTTGTGTGTGCCTGGGAAATTATTAGTTGTGCGCGCTGTTAATTAGATTACGGCCAGGAATGGAGGCGCTCCACCGCCGCCACCGCCATGTTAGATTGATTACTAAGCTAAATTTATCTCTAGAACCGGGACGATATAATACAACAACATCCGAACAACTTTACTAAAGAACGATCATATGAGAGCAAAATCTATTCCTTGTTTAAAATCTTCATATTTGTCTTATTTTTTATTGTTATTTCACCTGATTAGTTTTTAGTTTTTATCAGTTTCTTATTTTTAGAATTCTCAACTGATGGTATCTTCCAGAAAATTTTCCAGGACCAAAAAATATTCCAGAGGTCCCAATCAGTAGACATATCTGAACCTGAATGATATCTGCAGATGTTGTGATTAAATCCAACACTGGATGGTGTTAAACACGCAAACCTCGAGTATCTGGTAATTTAAACCATTTGGTTGCTCGCACCTCTTCGCAGCAATTTTGCTGCTCTCCATTTCTTCGCTTCACATTTTGCAATGCCGTCACTTCTCGTCAGCGTGTAACTTTTAATGAGGGTAAAAACGCTCGCGAAGCCTCGACCGCTTTATTTGTGTTTTATTTATTTTTTTATTTTATTTTTTCCATCCGTGGCGCGAGCTTCACTCAAACATTCCGCGTACTTTGTATACAATTATCGGTCAAATATTTTTTAAACGCATTATACCATAAAATATCGTACGGGAAATTTTAGAATTACAGGTAATTTTGCACACTTTAATTATCTTCGGACAAAGATAAATGATGAGGATTTTTCCATTAAAATTATGAGAACAGGTGGTTTTTTCCGGACGCCGGAAAAGACAACGTTAATGGATCTTGATGAAAATGTTTTTCGGGCACTAATGAGTCCAAACAGATGTTTTTCACCACATCAAATCAACGCAAAACAAAAAACAAATGTTTCAAATAGTTGAATGATTTGAGTTGTAGTTTTTCAAAAAATCGTCCCATTTATGAGCATTTTAATGAGCGGGATCGGGAACATTTTCGGAATGGGCATAATTGGCCCGCCGGACGTCGGTAATTATCAGCGAAAACCCGCGGCTGGTGGCGGTTGTGCGGCTCGACTAACGAGCACCTTCGAAGCGGAGAGAAAACATCCAGTCGCATCCTTCGTCCCGACTTTGTCACGTTCTTCGCCGAAAACGTAGTAGTAATGCGGCGAACGAAGATGTATAATAAACGCCGCTAATAAAGTAAACAGCTGAGAGAGAGTTCTGCCGTCCCCGCGCGCGTCCACAACTCGAGTCTATTTTCGCGCGCGCGCGTGTGTACGCAAAGAACACCGGAACGAGGAGCAGCCGGCTGCAGTAATAAATCCAGCAGGATCCTCTAATTGGATGGCTGTTTGACAGCCGACCAAGGCAACGCTCGGTAATGAACGGAGGAAGGCTTTCTCTTCGTTGGGGCATATCCGATGCTCGAATTGTGGTACCAAGTTCTGTTTTTTGCTTTTGGAGTATTTTGAATCATTTTTGAATTTGGGCAGACACAAATTTTTGGGATACCGACCATTTAAAATTAATATAGTTTGATTTTGTGACGTCAAATGCGAAAAATCTTCCCATTAATGTATGTCGTTTCTTGTAGTCTTTTGAATAGAAAAACTGACCTTGTTAACACCAAAGATAAGCGCAAGAAAAGACGTCGGGAAAGAAGTCAACAAAAGTGGCGCGTCACGACGAACATCGCCTTGTTAAAAAACTTGCTTCTTCACGTCGCATTTCCCAATACGTTTACGGTTCGCTTTTTCCACCAAGATCCAACGCAAGCAAAGAATAGACTCTGAGACATCAGCTTCTTCAACGCGCGGTATTGAATATCTTAATTAAATGCTTCTTTAAGGTGTTATCCTTGCACGAAGTGCGCTCTCGAACGACATCAACAACACGCCATTACCATAAACGCCATCGCCTTATTCTTCCTTGCTACTAAACGAATGCGCACTGAGACCGAAAGGGTTTGCAAACGAGTTCGGAAAACGGTTCAGAAAATAGTTGGAAAAATGTTGGATGGGTAATTTCACCTGATTTGATTATGATGTCACCAAGCAAGGGAAAAAAACGTGCGAGGCGGCATAATTCGCGGTGGATAGACAGACAGACGGGGGCAGACAGTCACTCAAGTGGGGGTGGAAGAAGAGTGAAAAGGCACGCACCACGTCCTCCCCCAAAGTCATAGCATTCTTTTTTTCGCGTTCCTCTTTCGTCTTCGGCAACACGCGCGCGTTCGTTCGTTCGTTGTCTGAATTGCTTGCCTTTCTTGGTTCGTGCCGTGGTGCAAGTCGGGTTGCCGTCCCGACGCACCACCACCTCCGCCGCCGCTACCGCCACGGCTGGCGAAATGTATGCAAACGGTGTTACGAGGCAAGTGAGCATGTAATTGGTCTCCACCGCGACGCGTCTATTGATTGAGGCCCCCGGCGCTGGCTGAAATTGAGTTAGGCAGTTATTCCCCAGAGCGCCACCCCCACACAACACACACACACAGATACATTTAGAGTAAACGCTGTTGGGGGCCACCACCACCAGCACGGACGACGCCGTCCCCAAGATAAACCGGGAATTGTGCCTCTTATGAATGGCCGCAATTGTGCGGGCTCTGGTTTTATGATGTATTTTCGGGGGTGGCGGTTTTTGTTTCGGAAATTAAAAAGTTGCGAAAGTTTAATGAAAATTAAGAATACGCGTAAATCATATGAAATTAAAAGGATGTACATATTCGAAATATAGCGCTGTAATTTATTGCATCTTAAGGAAAGGAAAATCCACCCCCAAAAACCAAAAAAAATTGTCCAATTGTACATCATTCACTTGACTCTCATCTTTATCAATTCCGACATGACATTCTCTATTAAATTACCTAATCGGTTCGCGAATGGGGGACCTTCATACATTCACACACACACACATATGTAAAGATATGATGGGGGCGGTTGAGCATCGCAATCATTTCCCTGCCGCCCCTCACTCTCGTATTTGCTGTCAAATTATGTGCCCGTCTGTCATTCCGTTCGAGGCAGCAGTAGCTGATTGCACGCGTGACTGCCTTTCCGTGCCTTGCCGCCCCCGATTGCTCTCCCCGCCAGAGGTCGCTACCTCTTTTTCTTCTTCTTCATCATCACCGTTGTTGGCGCGTTTTATTTCTTCATCGCGTGCATTGTGTGCACACTTTTCGACGTAAGGCTCACATGTTGACCGCTCGCATCCCATGCCCGTGTGTGTTGGGGGTGTTATCAGAGGGAGGGAGTGGGGGCGGCTGTTGGCGCCAGCAGCCGGACAACAATTTATTATTTGTTTCGTTTCATCGCAAAGTCAATTTGTTCGATGTCGTAAAGTGAAACGTGTGAACCTGTCATCATTGCAACATCATATTCGCTGCCACCCCCTTTATTCGTTGGTATCACCAGAGGGAGTGCCTCAAACGATCAAGAAGTTGATTTCAATCAATTTTATTGACTCGCGACGGGCGCGATTTTCGTTTGCCGAAAAGACGACGGAGAATTTGAATGGTTCGCGATTTGACTCGCGTCAGACAAAACACCTGATGTTGTTGGGGTTGGGGTTTCGGGGAGGAGGCGGTCGTTTGTGCGATCAACGCAAGTGAAAGAAAACGCTGAGCAGCCGATTGCCTTCGTTTGGGGGCGGCTGCGTACCGCAGGGTTTTGTTGTATGTATGTATGTCTACCTCCACCGGGTGTGTGCATCCACTTGGTGCAGAAAGAGCGGACTGATTGCTCAAGCCACCATCGTCGACGTCGTCGTCGTCACCGTCGCCACCACTAGGTGCGCGTTTAAAGGGCGGTTTTTCGCAATCAGCGATGTTGTACGCATACACTCGCATACACAGGAAGAATTGCACGTGGGGAAAAAGACATCGCTGATTGGATGCATCAACCAGAGCTGATTGTGCCCCGAGCTCTTTTCACCGTCATGTCGTTACTACTTCAGTCGGTTTTTTTCACCCAACCGCCTCCAAATCAACTTTCATATATAACAATATCTTTGCGAAAAAAATATTCCGCGAAAATTGCAATCTTCCTATAAAACACCAAAGAAACTAATAATATCCAAAACTTCTAGAAGCATTTTCTTGATGAATAGTTTATATGTAGAAAATTTTGAAAAATTCTAGAAAATTCATTCCTCTTTGTTGAATATAGAAAACAAATATGAATTAAACTCTATGTGAGTGAATATTATTGCTTCGCGTATAAATTTTATACCAAAACGTGAAGAAACAAACGAAAAAATCCGTTCTTCTCGTCGTTCGTCGTTCTTCTTCTTCTGCTTTTGGTTTGTTGTATAGTGCGCGTGTTTGCGCGGGTGTTATCTCGGTTCATCTGCGGCCGCTCTTCGGATGAAACACGCTCGGCGTTTTTACCGTTTCCGATTAACACGTTTTTCATATTAGCCGAACAACGTGCCCGACTCCTCTCGCCCAGAGATCTTCGTCAATTCGAAAACGACCATCGCGTAATGATAACGAAATTATAGAACCAACCGCGCACGCGGTTTTCTGAGCCGGAACGCGCGCGCGAATGAAACGAAACGGAAACATGCTATAAAGTAATTACAATTACAAAAATCCAGATAACAACCATTGCGGACGGGTTTTTTCCAGTGCTTAGAAAAAAAAAAAAACGTTTCAATTGTTTCATCATCAATGGTATTTTCCGGGTTGGGATAATTGTCGACATGCAATTTAAATTCACACGATTTTCTATTATTTCCAGAAATTATTTCATGGAAAATAAAAAAAATTAGGACGCGAGATTTCTCATTAAAATAATGAATTTCAGGTTTCAAATTTATGATATATTTCTGAAATCTAAACTATTTCTAGTTTTTTGTTAATTTGCAAATTTTAGTTCTCATTTCAATTCGTGTTGTTTTCCTCGGAAATTATTTCAAGGAAATAAAAATATTGAAAGTTGCGATTTTTATGTAAAATATTGAATTAGACGTTTCCAAGTTCTGATATATTTCTGAAATGTAGACTGATTTTAGTTTTCTTCAAGTAATGCAGTTTGCAAATTTTTGCTCCCATTTCATTTCGGATTGTTTTCCTCAAGTTCTAATTTATTAACACAACTTATTTAAGTGTTGTTTCAAACATTTCTATCGATTTTCCCCACAACCGGAAAACACTTCAATGAGTGAAAATCTCGAAAGTATCGCTCTTTTCTCGCGAATTAATTTTCCAATTTATCCGAGACAAAAACATTCGGATGAAAATTACAAACTAAAATTAAATTTGGGATTAATATTTGCCCGTGTGCAAGTGAAGTGATATTTTAACATGGCGAGCACGTTGCCATTATATCGACGTCATTAGCGCGTGTAATCACGATAAGAACATCGTCATTGGAGCGCCCTTGGCGACGACGACGGCGGCGTTGGCGGCTACGGTGGCGTTCGCCTTTGCTTAATTGCATCCCGCAAGCACAAACGCAAAGAGACACGATAACGATTAGATCGCGCTAGTCCCCACCGACATTGGCTTAAAATGATTTTCATGTTTATGAATACATTTAAATCGGTATCTCTTTTAGTCGACGATGTCATCGTCGAGCGAGCACTAGGTCCAAGAGACAAGCAAATCGTTTCGCGAATGATTTATACCACGTGGAGGATTTGATGACAAACGTAGAGAGGAGAGGGGGGAGGAATGTGATTAGCAGGTGCATATTTACCTCATATAATCCTGTTTACATAATATCATGCCGCCTTTGGTGAAGCACGAGGAGCCGATGTCGGCGAGCATCGCGCCGCAGCACGAGCACTTCAAGCAGCCGTTGTGCCAGTAACGATCGAGCGCGTGCAGCAGGAAGCGCTCGACGATTTTCCCCTGGCAGCCGGCGCACACCTTCACCGTGTTGTTGTTGTTATTGTTGTTCACCGAGGTGTGCTGTTGCTGCTGCTGGTGCGGCGGTTGCTGGTGGTGCGTTTGGTTCGCGGACGGCGGCGGCCCACCACCTCCTCCGCCACCGCCGCCGGCACTACCGCCGCCTCCACCACTTCCGGTGCTACCCGTGAACGCCGGGTGTTGGTGGTACGGGTGGCCGTCATGTGGAGGTCCACCTTGATGTCCTGGAAGGGAATTTCGAAATTTTCATTTTTCAGTTTTCATCAGTTTGTTATCTCATATAGGATTGATGTGATGGGGGTGTAATTAATGGTTATTGTCGGCTGCATGGCTTGATTATGTTATGTTTGGATGGGCGTAATCAATCGAGCAATTAGTATTAATAATGAGATTAATTAGTGCATGTGCTGTAATGATCTGATTCCGATATCGGACCATGTTTTGGGTTGGAGGTTGGTTATCGAGTTGATTTTTGTTTCTAACTCTTGGAATTTTAGAAGAAGGATGATTCTGGATCGTACCTAATGGTCCCATCGTATGTCCGTTCGTCGGATGCATGTGCGGACCACCGGCGGGATGGCCGGGATGGTAATTGTTGTTGTCCGGCGACGGCGGATGCGGAGACGTCAGCTCCGGCCCACCGTACGGGTGATAATGGGGGTTCATCGCTGCTAGTGCACTGGCTGCCAGCTTGACGGCTTTGGGAGGAGCGCCTCCTCGCGGAGCGCCCGTTCACCCACTAAATCCGAAGAAACAATGAATCCTGCGATTCGATGCCGCCCCCGCCGATCGTTACTCGTCCAAAGTCGTCACCCACGTTCTGCAACAAAAGTCCAAAAATTACTTCGTTTTGCAACACCCCGTAGATTTGTTATTTTGTGTGTGATTGTCTGGTGGCGGCAACACAACGCCATCGCATGAAGAGGTGCGTCTTTGCCATTGTAATTACACTCGTATTCTCATTTAATTCCGCCCGCGGTTTCATCCTAATTACATTATCGAGCGTGCGCCGCTCTTCAACTCATCTTCCACCACCACCTCCATTTTCTTCACCACCATCATCATCATCATCTATGATGGTTGTCTTTCTGATATCTTGTCTTTAGTTGGTTACATTACTAGCTTGTGGTACCAAAATTGCAACCAGAGTTTTACAAAATCAAGTCGCATGTTGGTTGCAAAGTCTTGCCGATAAATTATTATGATGATGATTAAATGGTTTGCTTGGTTTTGGGCGGAAGGCTCGTATGCAAATGCCAACGATCAACGAAAATAATTAATCTAATTGCCCGCGAAGAAAACTAATTAAAATCAGATGTTTGCCAAGTTTTATTCACTCACGAGAGCGCGCATGCTGGCGAAATTGTTTTAATGACTTGATGCTAATTATTGTTATAACCATGGTAATTTAGATCTGCTATGAAAATAATTACAAATTCAATGTAATGTTGTTTCTGAACTAAATACTAAAGTTTTGACTAACTATTGAATTAATTTCAAAATTATTAATTTCAAATTTATCAATTTAAAATTTAATCATTTCCAAGGAACAATGACAAAATTAAATATCATTTTATATTAAGTATTCAGATTTTGCAAACGAATATCATTTTGTAATTAATATTATTAATTGAGCATTTTGGTTTTACCAAATTGTTGTGTCCCATTTGGGAAACAAACCACAACAAAAAATTGGTTGGTTGCTTCCTTTTTCAGACAAATCAAAAACAACATTCCATCTAATCTGCAATTATTCTTGTAAACACATCTTTGTATTTTTCAGTGATACTGATATCATCCAAGTCTACAACACTAATAATGATATGTTGAGGCACCGACAAAAGGTACATTTACCTGCTGCAATTTTCGTCGGTTGAAAAGCACTCTGCAATCGAAAATGAAGCAGACGAGAGAAACGGCCGACTCTCAGTCGCTTTTAATTATAGGGGCATTTAATTTCATACTGTTTCAATAGCCGACTGACGCCATCGCCACCGCCGCCCGGTCGATCCGTCTGGATCCGGGACGGGACAGTGGATGGACGTTGCGCCAAAAAAAAAGATAAAAGCGAATTTCGAGCGAATTGAGGGGTGTAAATTACATCAAAGTCGGTGGAGGCGGCTTAGGCGCCAACTACTAACTCACTGGGTTGATATTTGATAATTTCCGGTTTTATTTAATTGCTGCGAATAACATGGGGAATTAATTTTAATTTAAATCCAAGAACCCCGAGTTTTTTTCTTCTATAATTTGAATTGCAATTCAAAGACAAAATGTGTTTTCAGACTTGTTAAGATTTCTGCAAAAATTTTGACAAATGAAATTTAGATTTGCAAATTGTGATTTGTAGATGTTGTGAATTTGGTATGCAAAGGAGAAATCAGGAAAATATAATTCAAAAAATTGCAATGCTTTTAAACAATAAGCTGAAATTCTTAATTAACTGATTTTTATCAAACAAAAGTTGCATTTTGTCACTTTTTAACAAATAACAAAATTACCATTAGTGAATTACAAGACCAAACGGAATTGTTACAATTTGCTAATCTTAGAATTTTTCAAAAACTTTCAACAAATTAGTAAAAGTTTTGGATAAGTTTACTCCTACTAAGGAACTTTAGAAATATGGAAAATTGACTTGTCATTTACTTATTCAATTTAAATTTTATGTTTTTGAATTGGAATTTAAAAAAGTAGATAATATTCAAACTAAACTTTGAAAATTTTTCAACAAATGCGAATCAAAAAAGTTTGGAGTAAATTAATTTTCTAAGTAATATTTTCAATTTCGAAATGATAAAACTAAGTTGTCATTTGCTTATCTGAATTAAATTTTATTTTTTTTGAATTTGCAATTAAAGAATAGGTGGTATAAACTTTCAACAAATTGGTATCGAAAAAAGTTGTGAAAGTCAATTTTTTGGAGGAAAACTTTCATTTTGAATATTGCTAACTGATTATTTTTGGGGACACCATGCAATCAATCAATTTGTCTGCTTGCATAGAAAACAATTTCGATACAATTTATCTAATTGAATACACATTGAATCCCATAGCATATCAATAAGTATTTTGATTTAATAAACACTGCGAGAGGGTGGCTGGGGAAGGTGGTTTGGACCTGGGGGGCGGTGGCGGCAATATCCACTTATTATATTACTCATTTTCGTCATTCTTTATCGAAATAACGCACCAACGAATGCACGCATGCATGGCACACACGCATCCTGTGCGTCCTTCTGTTGCGTCGAGGGGATAATTGATGCGTTTCATTAAATTGGATATTTTTTAATAACATCTGTTGGGGCTCGTCGTCAGAGAGAGCCCCCTTCGTGATGCAATTACAATTACGTACGTTGCATTCGGACGGTTTCGTTGCTTTTGCTTATTACTTAATATACATATTATTCACACGCACACGAAACACACGACCAACCCCCTTTAGTAGTCATCCATCTATCTAGTTTTCAATTCAATTTTATCGTCATCGCGCGTCCCATCCGCATTCTATTATCTACACTCGCACTTTCATCCCGGCCAAATCCCCGTTGCTCTCTAAACTGCTGTATGTGTTATCTAATTCGGATTCGTGCGGGGTGGCTTCCGGTTTTCCCGCCACCACCACCACCACCAACCACCTCTGCCGCCAACAACCATTCAATATCCAGGATGGGTGGAGATGGTATGCGTGCGTGTGTCTGTCGTCCCTTTTAATTAATTATTTCATTTATTTAATAGATTTAATGCGTTTAATTAATTTAATTTAATTAGAAACTTACACAAACTGCGCTCGTTCGCGAACACTATCATTCGATGGACGCGCCGTATCGTCAAGTTACCATTCATAATTGCGTAATTAATTAACAAATATCAACGAAATTAATTCGCAATGCTAATGTAATTAATAATTCCCTGAATTCATCATTACATCATAATTGTTACTCGAGTTTTTTCAGACAAATATTTTCGAACAAAGTCGGAAAATTTTACCGGTAGGATCAATTATCCCGTCGATGAATCAGGAAACGGACGGGATACAGTCTGTCTGGTGGCTGTCAATGCCTTATTTTTTTCGTATCGTTGCTATGTGTATTGCTGGTTGCAATAATGCAGGTGTTTTTATTCAATTATACATCCGGTACCTTGGGCGAAATTCACGCATAGAAAATCTACATACGCCAAAACGAACACAACAAACGCATTCAGTTCCTCTTCCTGTACCGTTGTGTTTTAGCGTTTCCTTTTTTTCTCTCTCTCTCTCGCTCGCTCTGTTTCTGTTCGTTTACCTCCACATCCACTTATTTCATATTCTTTTTATCTTCGGATACAATGGCACATCTCTCGTCTGTCCAATTCGCGCGCGCAAAAAATCAGGAGAAAAATCAAAACGAATGGGGCGAGATGCAAAACAATAAATAAAAGAATCGCCTGCATGATATGATTCGGATATGCTAGAAACGCGAATAATAACAGGATGCAGGATAAATATGATTTTTACGAATATTATTTTTAATTTTCGATCCAATCACCCATTCCGGGATATGGGTGGTGTATGGGGTGGGAAATTCAAAACGGATTTGCAATTTTTTCTGCCATGTAGACACCGGAATTCGATTATATGGTAAAAATTTGACTTCTTGCGCATTTATTTTTCAAGGGGTGGGCTAGTCAAATTATAGTTTGATTTGTATCCTCCCAGCGAATAAATCGTATGGGGAATCTCGGTGTATGATAACTTGGTTGGAAACGAATTACAAAAAGGGTAATTTCGTGTCTGGAGTCAGTCTGGAGGTAAAATACTTCGGTTGGGA
This sequence comes from Aleochara sp. GC000083, assembly GCA_030264555.1. Taxonomy (NCBI): domain Eukaryota; kingdom Metazoa; phylum Arthropoda; class Insecta; order Coleoptera; family Staphylinidae; genus Aleochara; species Aleochara sp. GC000083. Next base: position 37,485 of record JARJDZ010009497.1, read on the forward strand.
AGTAAATTCAATTTAAACTGCGTTACGTGTAGAATCAGGAAATCTGAAGTTGCAAACAAAAAATCAAGTTAGAAATATTGAATCAACTGAAAACGATGCAAATTTATTGAGGATTGATAGTGCATCAAAATGTAATCAGAAAAAATGTTAGTTGGAAAATTAGCAAATTAGATTCTGAAAAATAATTATTTTTAAGTCTCTTTGTTGGAAAAATATTTTCATACTTTTCAAAGTAGTTTTTTAATCACACAAGTTTTCAAACTCTCTTATTTTAATCTTTGAAATGTTTTTATTTTCATCAATTTGATTAATTTTTTTGTGATAAATTTTAGGGAAATTTGCAAAACAATTTCCAATCTTTTTTTAGGTCATTTTGTTTAAAAAATATTTTCATACAGTTTCCAAAGTCGTTTTCTAATAACAGAATTTCTTGCATCTTACTATGAGAAAATTTTTCATTGCACAATTTCATTTTTTTGGTAATTAATTATGAACAGATTTGCAAAGTAATCCATAAAGATTACAGATTAGAAACTTCAAAAAAAGTCGATTTTTTCACATCATCATATTGTTGCGAATATACCGTTTGTACACCATCAATAATAGTAGTATCTTTCGGCTACATCTCTGTACGAATAACAACGCATTCCATCCAACATTCCACATACGCGTTTCTACTGCAAATACTTTCGCGAATTTCTGCCGCCTGCAACTCTGGCGACCGGATCGCCGCGTTGTGTGTATATTATGCATTATTATTGTGCATGAAATAATTTATGCGAGTGCCATAAATAACGCGGCATTTATATATTATATGAAACGGTACTTTGGCACCCAACCACACTCACACACACGAGTTTCGCACTGTTCCCATGGCGAAAGAAGGAGGAAAAGGTGCACACAATGCGGAAAGGTGTGTTTATCATCGTCATCGCGAAATTGTTTTACGCTCGACGACATTCGTCCCCTCGAAGAATAAAATGCAATGCAAAAATGTGCGCGGTAATGAGGTTGTAATTACACGAAAGAATTTATTAGGGTTATTAAAATTCATTGAATTTTTATTAATTGAATTTTCACTTTAAATTTTGCACATGGTATAATATAACTTATTTCATCAATGTGCCAATGGTATACTTTACATTTACGTATACGCAATTAGAAGTAATTGAATTGTTTTGCGCGAATTGCAAATTACGACCAACCTTGAACTTATCCGCACGGTACGATATTGTTTTCGGCATGTTGGTGGTAATTAAATAACATAAATTACCAACACGCGAAATATATCCATATCTCTTCGTCCCTCGTCGTTCGTTCTATGGTATGGCGGCGGCAACAACGTGTTTTCGAGGTGCGTAATTGTAATGAGGAGGAAACGCGAACGCGCAACGAACAAAGACCGGAAGAGAAAGAGACGCGCCATGATATTGCATTGGAAGCGGCGATTTAAGCGAACCTTAATTCGGGGGGCGGCTGAAATTGCCGCGAGGGATGATGGCCCCCCAACATTTAAATGATATATGCAATGTGCGTCTGAAAGATATGAAGCAAATTATAATCAGAAAAAAAAGAAAGAAAGTGTTGTGATAGATAAAATAATTTCAATGAGAATATCGGGTCCGTATCAAGAGTCGAGTATATTAATTAATCATTCAAATTAAAATTGAATATCAAAATTTTCATTTTTGTTTAAATTTAGATTTTTTCAAAATTAGTAATTTCTGAAGTATATATAATCAAAAAAAAGATTTTCCTTTGCCGATTTGTTAAGTTAATTATGTACACATTAACTTTAATTAAGAGGGAAAACCGGAAAAACAAAGATGGAAACACCTTCATCGTGTACATCTCAACTCGTAATTACGCATGAATATTGAATAAATTCCGCAAATTTATGAAATACTCCAAATCGAACCGAAACAACAAGCAAGCTTTCTGAGTTTGTGGGGTTGGAACGGGGGTGGTTGGGTGGTCATCTCATCCAGCGCGCGCACTGGTGTGCAATTAGTTAATTAAATGGAATTATTTCAATTAATAATAAAGATGTTGTACGAGCGGGATGCAAGATATCACACAGATATGATATGAGTCCGGGAACGAGACGTTTCGTTGCGGTTACCGCCAGCATCCCTCTCATCATCCCACGGGCTCCTCCGACAACCAACAGCCGCCCCTCAAACTTTGAGATTGCAAATCAAGGCTGGGAGCGTAATAGGGGCCGCACATTTTAATCGAAATTGGTTGGGGTATTTGCCAAAAGCGGGGCCGACGAGAGTAAAGGGTTACGATGAATGAAAATTTTCTATAATCAATTATTATACACATTGTTTAAAGATTCAACTATTATTCTTTTCACTTTTCAGTTAATTGACTACAAACTGATAAAATTATAAATATGACCAATAGTTAACATATCCACATAGTAGTTATAAAATCATAGAGAAGTTATAATTTTCAAAGTTGAAAGTTGTTGATGGATATTACTGATTTTGAAGATATCCTCAAAGTATCTTGAGTAAAACACCGAGGAATTTGCTTTCATTAAAATGCATTAAACTCAAAATTTCACTATAACAACTCGGGTAACAAAACACTCTGGCGCTGGTGGCTCGACGGCGGCGATGGTGGCGCATGGGGGCGGTAGAAAACGGGGCGAGTGCGCTGCTAAATTAATTAAAAACTTAATTTTATTGTTTTCCATCCGTCTAATTGGAGTTTTTTCCCAGTCGGCCAATTAAACAATTCAATGTTTACCCGTAACAAATTTCCATCGCATTGTCGCATACAACAAATTTTTTTGGTAGACCCTCAAAAATTTTAATGGTCAATACTTATTACTTATTAGTAATATTCATTGGTATTAGTTATAATTCCTCATCGCGTTCGCTAAAGATATTTGCCGATAACCAACCAAATCAAATGCAAAACGAATATGAATCGTCTTGAGCAGCGATTTCTCGAAGCGAGGCGAAACGACCAAATGCAGCCAACTGAAGACGGTAATAAAAGGCCCCCAAATAGCAGCAGGTGGTAACGTCGTGCACGCTGCATCAACGGGTCTCTTTCTTGGCCCCCGAAGAAGAGAACGCTCTCGAGAACACGACACAGCACGCAAAGAGCACCCTTGGATGTCGCCTCGAAAAACGTCCGAATTCTCCGAATCGAAAACCAATACCGAAAACTATTCTTCAGCGTTGAACAATTCATCCGAAAGTAATATACACAAATATTTAGGAAGGAGGGCGAAACGGGGGGGACTAACATTTCGGAATGAGACAAAGTATACCTGAATGCAGGTAATTTTGGAATAACCCAACCAAAGCCGACCGAGAATATTCTTGCACATGGCGAGAAGAAAGTGAAGCGAGAACCTTCATGTTTTGCTTTTTCTTCCTTGATCTTGGCCTTCTAATGCCCACAAGAAGGTCTTTTGGGTCGACCCAAAAAAATATCAGTATACTACAACTTTCAGAGAAAAATTTTTACAAATTCAAAGTTTTTCCGAAACTTTCTGAACTTGAGTTATGAAATTAAGAATTATTTTTCATAAATTCTTGATTTACTAGTAGTTGAATTTTCGGATTATTTTTTGCCAACAATTTTAAAATTTGAAAATTAGTTTTGTATAATTTTACCTGAAATTTTCTTATGCGAGGTTAGTTCCCAGACTTGTATTCAAATTTTCGCCGCACCGAACACTTGCAATCAATAATCACAGACGCCGACAACAAATCCTGAAGCGTTGCAGCAGTAAGTAAGGCACTCGTTCATCCACATAAACAACGCTGCAAACTGATAACGCACGCCACTTTTAATTAATCAACTAATTAATTGCAAATTCAATGAGGAAAACACAATGCTGATTCACTGATTGACTCATTGCGGTCACGTGCACCACACAGCTCCGCGCACATCGCGCATAAACAAAGCCTCGAACAATTAACTAAACAAATAATAATAATATCACTAGAACATGATTGTTTTGATGGTCGCGATTTGTTGACGTTGGCCGACTTGTGGGAAATTTTTCCTCGTTGACCGTGAAAATTCGGGACGCGTCGTCAACATCGGTCGGCGTCGTTGGCGTCCTCACCGGCAACCGGCACACAACTGCACGCCGCGTTTTTCGGCTGGCGGCTGCTACCCTCGTCGACGACGGCGACGTCCTCCTCGTCTCGCTTCTTCGGCTGCGGCGGCAGAAGGGCGCGCACGAAATGGAATAGAATATACCCATGAAGGCAACACGCACGCATTCAGCACCCAAAATGCCGCGTTTGTACACGAGGGGTTGTTTTGCGTGCGTATGTGTGAGCGAGACGAGGAGGAGTGGGGATGTGCCCTTTAGAGGGTAGCGAAACTCGGGGGAAGCGAAATGGGAAATGCGGGAAAGCTTGGGATTGAAGTGAAATAGAAAGATGGAAAACTCAGAGGGTCGGTCGACGAGTAATCTTGATAATAGCTGGCGTTTTTTCGATGCGCTCACATTGTGACAATCGCAATTATATTAATATTATAGTTTATCACATTTACCGGCGTCGTTCGGGGTTGATAAGTGATGAGTCTGCGCCATCGACGTATTAAATTAATGATCGCACAAATAACAATCGCTGTAATGTGTTCCAAATGATTTGTTTATCGGAATTGATATTCGAGAAATCACCCCCTTAATATTTATTAATTTTTTTATTTTTATTTGCATTAAGGAATGAATCATTCTAAAGTTGAAGGAGATTTTTCAATCTTAAAGAATTTCAAAGTTTATAGTTATGGAGTAAATTATACAAACAATAATTTTGAGTCAATTTTGAAGTTGCAACGAAATTGGACAAAATCATAAAACTTATATCGAAACCGTTACGTTCCGGCCATATTTCATCCCCATTTGTATCGTGTGCTTCCGGTTTGCTCCACTTATTGGCAACAATTCCGGCCCCTGTTCCCGTAATAACCCACAGGACGTGCGTAATATTTGTTTCTTTATTGTTTACATATTTATTAAATATTGCATTTGCGTGCGTCGTGTGTAATTCAAAATATCTTTGTTTCGTTCGGCAGACTTCATCTCTTTTTCTCCCGTCAAATTTCGCTATCATCATTCCCGTTCGCAATTCTCATTCCCGGTTCCATTTCGCCGCAAGACGAAATAGGTACTCATGTATACCGGACGTGAAACAACCAACGTATGTGCCATATGTATATGTGTGTGTGTGTGCACTTCCGGAAATGCGCACGTATGCGTGCCGGGAAACTTTTTTATTGCCGTATAGGTTGGCCGTAAAATCGTGCTCAATTAAAAAAGTTTTCCAATTCAAATTCGCGTACGGAATGCGTCTTAGAGAGGAAAACCCCGCGCGGGGATGGGAAGAAGGAGGGCACGAATTAAAGTCATAACACTCATACACGCATCCACTGTGTGCGGGGGTGGAAGTGGAATGGAAAATGTCTATTGGGGTAGTGGAGAAAGCGGCACGGCGCGGCGGCGGCTTTCCCGGTTTCATTTCACATTGTTTCTTTCTGTGTTTTCCGCCGCCGCGTTTCGCGCATGGGTTTTCGGTGTGTGCGCGTGTGAGGGCACATAAAAAATGCAACCTATTTTAAAGTCGGCTCCAATCTGCGCCCTACTCATACACGCCACAACCGGAAAAATACACGAACGGGACCGGGTTGGAGATAGGCCTCGATATGAAATGCCTTTCTTCGGCCGCAAGCGCGCGGCCCATGGAAATTGAACGAATAGGGGATGAAATGAAGAAATGAGGCACGTACGTCGGTTGTTGCCTGATGTGAATTCGCGAAATTAGCGCGCGCGTTCGAACGCAATGAAGTTGTAAATTTCGTGTTGATACAATGTCGCTTCGTGATGTTCATTTGGTTTGCTTCAGTTCGGTTTCCGGGTTAACAACAACATTGTTAGCAGGTAGAGACACATTCGTAATCAGACATTCTGAGAAAATCGGGCATTAGTTATGGTTTTCCCCTTGAAATTCTGAATTACTCAATTTTATAATTATTAATAGAATTTCTGGAACTAAAAGTAATCCGTATCAAATGCATACTTTTCATCCATTATTAGTTGCAATACGTATAGGAAATTTTTACATTTGAATCTTTTAAATAAATTATTTGAAATTTCAGAAAAAATTTAAGAGCTGAAACGGTGGACTTCTTACTTCAACATATCTCTAATCTTGCTCTCTTCATCCGATGAAATAGGAAAATTCCGAGTCTGTAGAACGAGAACGAACTATTTGCGCGAAAATGAAGATAAAGGAGAACCTCAACGGATAGAAAGAGAAACCATTAGTTCCTCCACGAAAGAGAAGAACAGACTGATTGCAGAACGCTTATCGGAATTTCAATTGAATCCCCGTATCGTAGTTATAAAGACATCGCATTGTGGAACAAGAGCTACTAATTAGATAACAAGTCGAAAGTTTACGTGTTCCCTCCCGATGTTCTTGTGTGGGTAACTGTATGTGTGGTCGTTTATGCAAGTGTGTTGGTTCTAAAGAAGGGAGGCCTAGCTAGACTGCATGGGGCTCCTCTCAGGGGGTGAGTTTTCCAGCACCAACTCTTTGGTTCCTCACTCACTAAGAGGAAGGGTTTTCTAATCGTAACTTCAAAACTAAACTTATTTCGTATGATAAAACATGAAACTTTCGACAAATATTATACCCCTGTTTAATTGTACTTTTAACTTCACTAGTGAAGTAATTTCTTTAATTACTTTCCAAACAAACCGAAGACATTTTTATCTGAAATTATTAGTTGCAGGTATCTCCCGAAAACGTTTAGACTTCTTGTTTGGTTAAATGTTGGTCTATGGGTTGGAAAGCAATGTGGTGGAAGTGGCTTCAGTGGTGGTGGTGGCACAAACGTCAGTCCTAACTAGATTACGTCCTTAATAGCGGATAACCGCAGAGCAAGGCGTCAACCGCAAGTCGCACGATCAACTTTATCATTGCTCTCTCTGTGTGTGCTGTGTGTGGCCTCTGCTGACTTCTCTGCTTGCTTTACACCACCCTTGCAACCAACCACCCAAACCGTTGAATTTCCATGTGTCGGCTGGTGGTTTGGTTATCGCAATCGCACAATGCCCTTATCTGCAGCCAGCCCTCTGATTAGCCGCCGATAAGTGATGAATTAGGTAACAAGTGGCGGTCGTCTACGAGCACTTGTCTTCTTATCAGTTGCTTTATGTTGTGTTGTACCAGCGTAAAAAGGTGTAAAAATACGCGTTGCAAGCGGGACAGGTGGGAAAAAACTGCGTGCAGATGTGCGCAATTTTTACAAGAAGTTGAACGAGGAGAGTTGTAAAGGTAGAAGAAGTCATTAGTCGTCCGATAACATTTGAATAATTTATGCTAATTGGGTACAAATTTTCAAGATAGGTTTCATGATAATGAGTCTTGGTTTTAAATGCAAGACTTAAATTGTTATTAATCAGTTATCTTTATGATAAGAAATGAAGAACCAACCGCAGATGAGGAGTTTAGTAATCGCGAAGTTTTAAATTAATTTTTAATCAAAGAATTTGTAAATTAATTTTATTTATTTTCAGATTCTGTCTTACAAGGTGTGAAATCCAAAAAAGAAAACGCAATGATGCTGATTGAAACTCAATGAATTCATCGACAAAACTGGAAATTTAAACGAGTAATGATAGCAATCGAACTTCTCATGATCATCATCATCAACTTGGTGACAAATTGAAATGTCGTGCGATTCGCTGCGGCATCGATGGCGTTAATAAAACGTCAAATGGACTTCAATTAGCAAATATCAACCAGACGTGCGTCGTGCAGAAGAGCACAGCAACATCAGAGGCAAGTTCTTTTAATTTCATGGTTTGCCAAGCACGCAACTTTAGGTCGCGCAAAAACAAAAGCTGCCTGAAGAGGAGCAGAAACCACACGCAGTCGTTTGAGCCGTTTTTCTTATCGAACACGTTGAATCGGAGATTTCAAAGATGAGGAAACTACCGGTACCTTTTCTTTTTCTTCAGTCTTCTAGATTTCGTTCCAAGTCCACAACGAATGAGAGCGCGCATTTGGTGGCGTACAGAAATCTCATTTACATCTCATTTTCGATTTTTATTGTCGCGCAATTTTCATATTTTGCTTGTTTCTTCACTACTTCCTTCCCAGACGTTTTCTTTTCGAAAGGTGTCTTCATCCACTCGATGCAACTGTTGCATATTTCGCGTGCAAATGTTCTGTAGGAGATTTCGACAGGTACACTATTCGCATAGAAATTTTGCATTTGATTTGCAAAAGGGAAAATCTTGTTTAATATTCCTTTGTGGTGGGTTCTGTGTTTCTTAAATTTTAGAATTTTTCAAGCTCTCTGTCCCCATAAATTTCAAATCTTTATTCAGAATATTCACATATTCTACATTATTAATCATGTTTTGTTAATTTAGCCCGTCTCGCCCAAATTGTGTCTGGATGTCTCCCCATTTCGGGTTTGGGGGAGCGCATTTATTTATCTAGCGAAATAACTATCCGGGAGACATAGATTAGACGAAATTCTGACAGCGTTTGGAATGGGAGGCAAACATTGAAATTTAATTGAAAACTCTTCTGTTTACTTACAATTAAGTTGCGAAACGGGGCGCTGCTGCCTGTGTGTCTCTCTGTCTCAGAGCCAACACCAGCAAACCAACCTTCCACCATGCTACTCTTCACATCACTTCTTCGTCTTCGTCTCTTATTATGTACAAGAGGGGCGGGTGTGTGCAAGGCACGACTTTCCAGCAACAAACTACAGCCTGCCCGAACTTTCAACTTGCCAACTTCTTGCAAATATCTTGTTGTGCGACGCCTGCTTGGAGGACAGTTGGTATGTTTGTGCTTCGTTGGTGGATGCGAACCAGTATGAGTGCTTGCTTCTCTTCTCGTGTGTCACGACGCGTCGAAACGAACAAAACTAATTAATGATGCTCACCTGCAAACAAAGAAACATTTATTAGTCAAATTAAAGCATGCGACTAACAAACATGGTGTGTGTTTGTACGAGTGTGTGGAGGAGTGGTGAACAAACGTTCGGAGACAAAATGGTACATTTTCTGCTTTATTTTCCGTATTTGTCGCACATGCATGCGAATTTCGCAGTCAACTCAAGTCGATCTCATTAACCGCGCGAGTCGAGTTGTTGCGAGCATTTGAATTCTTAATTGTATTGAATTGAATGCTTTTTTTAGTTGTTGCGCAGACCACACTTCTTGGTTGCGCTTGGTGGCTGACCGAGTGAAACCGGTTGAAGGAGAAGCAAAACGAAAAATATGGTTTACATCTCGGACTCGCCACGAGATGAACGATGAAAGGGACCATGCGATGGACACACATGAAGACAACACACAGCGCGACAAACGCAGCCGTTTTGCCCAAAGAACCATGGAATACCTCAACAACAATGCAATGGGGGCCCATCGAGCACGAATGGGACCGAAATACAAGCTGGTCGGAGTTGAAACGAAGAAGAAGAGGTGAGTGAGCACGTGGGAGTCTCGAACGGACATTCCACCATGGAATGCGGCTCGTTGGTCCGGTCGGCTGAGTTTCTTCCACTTCTTCGTCTTCTTAACGTTGTTATGTTGTTCCTCATCCTTTGGTTATTGTTGTTGTTGTTGCCAACTTTCATGCAACATGCAAATTTGCGCTCGCAATTCAATTAATTCATGAGCAGCAACATAACAACAATGAACAAGAAAAAAAAAAGAGTACAACAAAATGCAAATCCATTAATTTTAACAATTTTGCAGATGATTGCGCGCTCCGGTTGTCAGTCATTCAGGCTGCGCATAAACGATGCTGACGTCGTAAAAATGTGTATGCAGAAGTTGCGGGGCAAGAAGGCCCAATCATCGCTAATGAAACGAAACGATGGCGGAAAGTTGAGAAGACACCTGCTGTCGTTATTACTGATTGGAAAAGGATTCGGTTTCCTGTCTGTGTGCTGCCGGCACGACGTTGACCGCTTGAATAACTTCTTCGCCGCTAGCGGAGCGACAGTTTGTGTCGTAATGGATTTGGAAGTAATCGTAAGTAATCGTAGACGTTTACAAATTAAGAATGTTGAAAAAATGAATGAATGGATGAATGGAAACGTATTTCGCATCAATGACTTCTTGTCTTGTTAGTAATTTTCCTTGTTTCCGTGTTTAAACAATATTTGTTTCTAGATGAGTGCAACAACATTTGTACTGGAAATTCTGGAACTTTGAAGACAACTTCTGAGATGTTTTCATGGATCAAATTTGTACAGAAATATTGGTGAGTTTGTTTAGAATGACGAAAAGATAATAACAAATTTTATTTTAGTAAAAATTGGGCGGTTGAGTGACTCTCTGCGAGCAGCTGAGCGCATTGTCGCGTTGCGTTTGAGCTGTTGATCGTTTTCAAGTTCATCGGTTCAAGTTCACTGACGATACTCGCTCATCGTGCATTCGTTGAACGTTGGTTTCTATACGGGTTCGTTCGACATGACCAAAACGCAAAAGCGAACCAGCAGAACGTTGGATGGACTGATGGAAATAGTTCGTCGATGGTGGTTGCAGGTAATTACAACGCCAACGCAAAATAATATCATTTAAGACTCAGAGTGTGTTTGTTGATCGAGCGAATGCTTTCACAAAAACCGCTAGCTCGAATTTTGTTGGGCATATCATCAAGAGCGCGTGACAGCGGTCGCCTTTTTACCGATTAACACTTCTTTTCATATCAACTCAGACGTAATCTACGAAATGACACTTATTCACACTCCAATTGATTGGTAGAGCGAAAGTAAGACCGCCGCATTTCGTTTAATCCTTATCAAAATATCACACCGATTCCGTATAATTCGTATAATCAGCTTGCCCAGCACGGATTCCGTAACTGCATCAAAAGAGTCAGCCTTCGCGCGTTCATTAATTACTTCATTCGTTTATCGGCCCGCCGCGATGGGAATTAATTATCGAATTATGTAAATGGTATCAATTAAATTGCGCGTTTGGGGATTACGTCAATGCCTGGTGCGGTCGATGCCTTCATTATATTATTTATTGAAGATAACAAACAGGTGAAGTTGGCGGCTTTCTTTATTTTTCAATTACAACCTGTTGAATCGGGGAGAATTGAGCGCCTTTAAAATTACTGATATTTGATGTAGTTTTTGCACCCTTTGGGTGCTTTCTTAGATCCTATGCTTTATCCTATCCTATCCTCGAACCTAGTTGTGCTTCACGCATCGTTGACTTCGAGCGCGCACTCGATGTATAATTACATGCATTAATAGTCCTCATAAATACATATTCGGTTTTTATTTTACTCTTTGCGTTGTCCAGGTTGACCGGCTGGCTGGGCTGGAGCCATTGTATGCACGAATGCGGCCGTTGAGGTCTTGGTTTCTTCGTCTTCTTCGTCGTCCGCATCTTGTGATTATCGTTATTACTACGATTATTAAAACGCACACACTTGTAATCATAAGTAACCGTGCAGTGGTTCAAGAAACATACCACGAATATCTCTTGCTTATACATATTGCACGCCGGTCTTTTATTACGTGGAACGACTGGAAAAGACGTGGGTGTATATTCAAGGATCAAACGGGTCCACGCACTTGAAATCGTTTTTTTTTTTCTGTTGAGTTGATATTTTCTACATGGTCTTCTCGGTCAAATTAATAATCACTGTCAATAATTTAATTAAATCTCTGCAATAATTTCAAATTATACTTAAATTCTCGTGGGTGTTGCGTTCTTGGGCTATTATTTTCATAATAATAACTAATAATTAGAAAATTAACAATATTTTATAAAAGAGATATAAACCAAACCTAAACAAGGCCATTTTACACAATTAATTTTAGATTGAATTTATTTATGTCATAATTTTGGGTTTGTAGTTGGTATGTAGTTAAGAAATTTCTCAAATTGTATTTTGTAATTAGTTATAAGTAAGGCTTGTGTGAATAAGCCCTTAAAAATCTGGTATTTTTATGTTCACAGAAACAAAAGAAAAGTAGTGAATGCTCGGGGTGATTAAGTTCAGAAAAAGCGCCGCGAACGCCCTCCGCGGCGTGTGCAGCAGTGAGTACAGTCCATGCATTGCGCACGCTTCCATAAGATGCATTGTGCTTAGCATGCAACGCCGGCTTCCAATCACCTTCACGTTGTTGATTGATGGAGAAAAATTATTTGCAACATCATTGTGATTTGTGAGCGTTACCTGAATCGGATTAGTGCTAATATGATACGGTCGGTATTGTTATTATAATTATTGCAATAATCTTTAGTTAGTTTTTATTTTGGTTGGTAAAATTGCTCGGTAACTATGCAACATAACCTGTGATCATGGTAGGCAAATTTCAACAGGTTCAATTCCATTGCAAGTGCATGTGATGTGTGTAACAATTATTTCACGGCTCGTAATATTTGAAATTCAATTAGATAATTATTATGTATCAATCTTATTCTAGACATAGTTCTGCTTTGATGCTGAGATGTTTCATTGCCAATAGGAGGATTTCCTAAGATGAATGTATTTCTTGTCGATATTGTTGCACTGGGTTGTCCAGCAACTATCATTGCCGTCCACTCATCACTGGAAAAGTACAGAGGTTTGTAATTGTTGTTACTTGCTGCTTATGAAACTATCTTAAATATTGTTTGTATTCGGATATTTGAGAAAATTGCTTTTTGTAATTATTTAATGTGTTGCATTAGATGGACCAGTTCGATCAGTTGAAATTGACTACATGTGCCAATTGCTCAACTCCGCTATACCCGTCCCAAGCCGGGGGCCTTATCATGCAAGTGATAAGGAAGGAGGAGGGTTTGAGGAGTAATAACCTCATTAAAAAACCAGGGTTCAACTGGCTCCGGTTGATA
>JARJDZ010009499.1:0-11628 GCA_030264555.1 Aleochara sp. GC000083
AGACACTGGAGAGGACACATTCTATTCGTGCCCGTTTGACGATGTCGAAGTCGCAGCGAAAAGAATCCGCGCACCAATAACATTGTATTTCTTTGGCTGTTGCGGTTGCGCGCCGGCATTTTCAATTGGCTGCCGTTTTGCATTCATTTCCACACACACACGACATTATTGCAGCCACTCTACTAGCATCGCAATGGCATAAAACTCAAACGTATGTATGGCTCAGAGGATTTTCGCATGAAGAGTGCAAACACACGATGTCGAGGATGAGGACGTCGCGTGTTGCTCGAATGTATTTACGAGTACGGCAGTAATTTTTGCAACGCGCGCGCGCGCTCGCGCGACTTTGTTAATATTTATGTAAGTTTATACATTCCTAGTTCATTTCATAGGCGGTATGAATGGCGTGCTTTCATGAATTCATCCTGCGCGCCCGGCTATATTATTGTTTCCAGTCTACTACACACACCACACAGTTTGCTGGCGAGCGAAACTCTTCGGGGTCGCTGTATATGGCGCGTTTTACAATTATGTACCTACTCTCTGGCAGTCTGCATGTCTATGCGCGTCGCCGACTGTGGATATTATACAGGTATCCGTGTAATGGATGCAGAAAATGACGTGCGGATACATGATTCACAGTTTTATGTGTTCAAAAACGAACGCTATTCGAAGCTCTCCTCCTCTCGTAGCAGACAGAGTCTAGCTGCGCGCTGCCAAGCATGGATATTTCTTCACAATTAATTTTTACCGGGCTACCGTTCGTGCATTTTGCCCGATGCTGCTCATTGAAGAGAACAACGCCAACGCTGCTCCCGATATACGCCAGCCTCAATATGGTGGGCAACAATTTCCACCGCATGGAAATCCCGAATGAGTGAAAATGTATCCGCACCAGATTTGATATCACCAGCAGCGCATTTTGGGTTGTCGTATACGGCCCAACATTCAGTGCTTATCAGCGCCGTTTTATTTCTACTCTTTCGCTGCTCTACTCTCTCTCGCCGTATCTAAATTGAAAACGTTACCAATCCGCGCATGAGACGCCTACGTTCTGTCGGCCGGCCGGCCACACTATCTGGCATCTAACCATTTTCAACAACACACTTTTTTACTCGACGGGCTCCAACAACGTCGTCCACTTAATACCGCGCGCGTCGTCGTCGCCTGGGATTATTTACCACAGCTGAATCCATCCATTCCGGCCAGGAAGCACAACGCAAGCCTGATAACGCAAGAAAACTTCGGCCACATTAGATAAAACCGAAGCGTAGTGTGCTCCCATTGTACGAGTGACGCTTGCTATCCGAATGTGGATATTAAGACATATCCGATTTGTACATTAGAGACGCATCTCATTACGCGTGCACCTTGTGGTGCGTTTACACCAGAGCGGAAAACTTGAAGGCAAAGCCTGAAGGGTGTTCGAAATTAGACGAGCACGTTGGCTGACCATGTTCGATGATGATGGGCAGCAGCAGCAAGCAACCCGCCGCCGATTGCTTGTCCAAGCCATGTAGCAACTACCAAACATGTGTACCGAGCTGCAGGGGGCCCTCGTGCACAACGTGCAGGAATCACAATCAACGAAGAAACGCGTATCGATGACTGCTGGTAATGTATGCACCTGAGCAGGTGAAGACCAAATTTTTAATTCCACGAGCGAGTGCGAGCGCTTGTTCGCCTTTCTGTGCGCGAGGATGCATGCGGTGGATGCATGAAGAGGAATAATTCAATCAGGTGTCTGGCAATATACGGCACGCAGGCAGCAGAGGCTGAAGATGTATAACAGATGTTATCGCGACATGCAGTCGAGTTGTGTTGACAAAAATGCTCAATTTCAATAAATTACGCGGCCGGCCGCATGCGAACGCAGTTAGTTCGGGGAAGGCCGCCGCTTTTGGCATTGGTGGGCACGCGTCGGCATCACGCCAATGCGAAATTGTCGCAAATTATGCCCGGAATGGTGCAATCAAACATAACGGCCGCTCGTTCGCTCGGCGCGGCAGCAAGCGACGAAAGCAAAAGTGCAATTGTTGCCTTTGGTGTCTTTGGGGCGCAAATAATGAGTGCACCAAATGCACGAACCCCTCGAGCCATCTCTGATGCTCCTCTTCGAAATGTGGTTTGTGTATTGCATGTGTTTTGTTTTGTAATTCGTCCAAGTCCCGCTATATTTACTCAAGTATTCTGCTAATTGTAACAATTCCAGGAGATGATATGATGACACATTGATACTTTGTATAAAGCAGCAGCCCACCAATTGGGCGAACCATTGTAGTTCAGATGGCTTCATGGAATACGAATATTCGCACAGTGAGCAGGACAAATATTTGCTGCCAATGTGTACCGGTTCAAATTTTCCTTGCATGTACATAAAATTGAATGATTCACTCACCTTGATAGCAGAGCAGACTCAGGAAAACGCCAAGGAAACTGCGACTTCGTTTACCATTCAGGAGCGGATGATTCACTTGATAACACTGCAAATGAGAAACAACAGATATAACATCTTCACTAGTGTCACAAAATTACATTAAAAATTAATGGCGATTGAGTGATCATGTGCGCAGGCGCATCAGGGCTGTCCACATCCTTTACAAAATGAATGTAATATGAGTAGTCCATATTACCATTAATAATATGTATTTACTTATATTATCTAAGATTATTAATAGTTATGAACAATCTTTCTTAACTAACTTTCTTAATATATTCCCTAATTGACCATGAAGTTCCAGACAAAATCTGATTACGATTACCATCAAATTTCATATCTCCAACTTCAATCGAATGAGATGAAGAGATATTTTATCAACCCCTGGTTATTTTCCCTAATTACATACTAAGAGAGCATATTCTCTCACTCAATGACCTTATTAAATTCATCTGATATGTACTTTTGTTATACACCACCAATGCCTATGTATAGTCACAGGTTCTTCGAAGGGCAATTATTGCTCCAAGATGATCAGTTCGATTCAGTTGACATCAACTTCCCAACCCCAGAAATATGATCCCCAACTTTGTTTCTATGATGACAACATGTAAAAGCATTGAAATCAAGTGTTTTTATTTGAAATACATCTAAAAATCAAAATTTAGAATTGACCCACATCTGCACCAACCAAGAGCATCAGGTGCAATTACAACATACAAAAAAAACTACTGTAACTTACATGTCAGCTATTAAATAAACGTTTCAATCAATCACTGCGACGTTTATTCAACGATAAGATGGTGCACACTTAAATGTTTAAATAATCGTTCAAATAAATGAAAAACGTTCAGAGTGAAGACAAATATGACCGTAACCTCAATCAGCTGTTGCACGCTGCGAGGCCGGCTTGCACGTTGCACCATGTTGCATGCCAACAATATAAAATGGGTCACCTACCTTCCACAGGTAGCGACCAACGGGCCGGAACAATCTGCAGCGAATGAATGATGTGCAATATCTGACTGCACAATCAAAATGCGTTTTGAAACGATGAATTATGATATGATGCAATTCAATTGGGAGGTGGTACATCATAAAATTCAGGGGTGTCCAAAGCCTCCAAGTTGTGTATGATTGAATTGAAAATTTTTTAATTTATCATGAAAATTATCAAGTCTTGAACTTGCATAATGTGTTTTCTCATTGATATCTTACTCCCTGAATCATTTCCTGGCTGCCTATAATGTTTAATGTTTCATATGAAGGTTTTCGAATGGAGAAACATGAACTCTGAAGGGCAGTAATTTGGGTTCAGTCGAAAACTTTTTCCAAGTCAAACCAGCAACATTTTGCAAGGAAGGAATTGAAAAACTACCAGTAAGATGCTATATGATTAAAGATTATTGTGAGGAATACCTAATGAATTGATATAATAAATGTCTGATGAAAAATTTAAAAGTTACTTATGACTCAAGCTGATGTTTTGATGTATGTTGATTTGAAGCAATTGCTGAGTGGATTTTAGTTGTCGGACACTCTTGTTGGGCATGGAAAAGTGCAAGAATTCAATTTGTATCTACAAGTGATTTGTTTGTTGGACACGATTATAAGACGCCCACCAAAGGCCTGCCTAGCACACATGATGTTGTCGAAGCTGTGCGGGACATAATTTACAATTTGCGCTCGTTCGTTCGTTCGTTGGCGCGCTTGGCTTGATGGCTTCGTATTCGCGCGCGGCGCAAATTGATAGTTATAATCTATAAACATAACATTAACGATCGAAAGAGTACGTGCGCTTTCGCACAACGCAGAGATGAGTCTAATGCGGCCTCCGCAAAATGCGCGCACACAAGAACCACACCAGCAAATGGCGAGCGGTGGCGGCGACGACGACGGCGGCAGAGAAAATAAGGTGAAGATGAAGTAAACATTTTATGCATTGTGCGTGAGGTGCTGTTGACCTCCATATACGGCCAAGATTAACACAACAGGTAAACCGATTAATGTCGGGCAATCTCCATCAGCTGCGACCAACTCTCTGGGTACTTCTTCGTCGTCGTCGCCGTCGTCGCCGTCGGCTTCATCGCCGCTTGACTTGGTTTCCGCACGTCATGTCGCCTTAGCAATACACGCCGTATGCTTGCGATGGTGAGAATCGCATAACACATCACATAAAAACTACATTTTGCAACGCGCGGCGCGCCGTCTCCACATCTCTTTTCCGTTGTTGGTCGGCCGATTTGCGCCCGTTGCTCCTGCGCGCGTTCTTTTCGTTTTGGTCGTTTTTCTTTCATTTCGGGTTGTTGCATACACATTTCTGCGCAATAAACTCCGATTCGGATGCGGCGGTGTCGTCGGCTTGTCCGATGGCATTCAGAAAGGTTCCTCTTGAGCGCAAACTTACCGTTAGGTTATTCATAATATTCGAGGATTTAAGCGTCGCACCGCTCTCCGAAAAATGCGGCATAAAATCTCGGCCGGCGTGTTTACTTCCTCGATGGGCGACGAAAAAAAGGATGCGAAAAGATGATGACCGAATCAAATCGTAAAAAAAAGAAACGAGGAGGAAAAGCCACTCGGACGGACGACGGAGGACAGGTTCACCGTTGCACAGGCTTCTTTGGTCCCATCGTCCGTACTCGACCGACTCATTTCGTATGCATAAAATATAAATAAAATCGAAAGAGGAGCAATAACCGGAGCAATAAACATCGAAATGTCCTCGGATTATATGGCTTTCGTTCGGTTATTGTTCCCAGCGATGATCTTAAGAAGCCACATCGGAATGGGTTCAACATCGTTCTGTTTGGGATTTTATTTGGAGCCTAGATTTCCGTTTATTTGTTTTTATGGCTTTTTATCGTTTAATTTGTGAACGAATGGCCCGTAATTAGAATATAAATTTGTTGTTTCAAATTTCTAATTTTGTAGTCATAATAGGAATGTTTAAGCGCCACATTTTTTTGAAGAATTTGTTGATAATTGGGCAAAAAGATGTGTGTATAAGGCTTTTTTAGGCTGATTTTCTAATCAGGAGGTCCTAAAGAACCGAAAAGATGTATTGCTGAAGTCTGATCTTAGTTTCAAAAGAACTTCAATCTTCGGAGACATTAAATTTATACTTTAGAGTCAGAATAATTTGTAGATATCCAAGGAAGGACACTAGATACTATGGTACCAAAGATCCAAAGGCCCAAAATGGTCAAAAATAGAATAGAACCTTGGTATCAACACTTTGTAAAAATCGGATTCAAAGAAATTATTGAACATATCTGAGAAAAACGAGGCAACAACAAAATCGTCAAGTATTCCTCGACGGCGAGTGGTGAAAAGCGATAAAAAGCAAATTCTACAATTGTAGCGTCAAATAATTTGTCGTTTTGTTGCATATCTCGGCTCGTAAAACGCACTAATTGTCTCTAAACGTTTGTTTTCCCTCGTGTTTTTCCCGCGTTGTAAACGTGCCATGAACACATCGTTGAAATTGTAGCGTCAAATCGAGTTTTACAGCGTGTTCGTCCGACTTCTTTACGATTGTGCTGGTTGCTGCTGCATTGGCCGTTGGTTGTTGGTGATGGTGATGGCCGGCCAGCACCGTACCAGCAGAAGAAGAAGTTGAAGAAGTAGAGGAAGGCCTCTTCGGTGCGTCTTCAACGCGCAACGCTCGGCGATTTCATTACAATCATTACGCTATCTCATGCCATATTCTTCGTATGCGAGCGCGCGCGCGCGCGCGTATTAAATGCAGACAGACATGAAGATCGGCGTGCCGATTAGGCCTATAATCGCGAGTTAAATACACGTAACTGCGATTAGCGCAAACAACAACAGCACACAATTCTTAATTCTAATTAATGCTAATGTCGATCCTGTTGGCTCGATTCGTTCGAGATGGAGGTGATGGAATCAAACTGAAGGTGTTTTCGAAAATGTACTATTTCAGATCTAGAGTCCAGGTTCAGGATCCAAGGTTCAAGATCTGGTAAACTAAATAAAAACTTGCCACTTGATGAAATTCCTGACTTGATATTGGAACTTTGCATTCTAGTAAAGATAATGTACTGTATCCTTTTATGTACTCTTCAAAGTCCAACGTTCAAAATCAAAAAATCTGGTAGACGAAATTAAAAAGTTGCACCCTGATGAACAAAAGTTTTCCCAGAGAAGAAAATGTTACATTTTCAATCTTCCAGATACCTTATTAGAAATTTGCAGCGCCCCCTACATTCGTTATCATCCTGATTAATAGAGGATACTACCATGCTATTATACTGTATCTTCTTATAAGAGTTAACACCTCAATTGTAAATCATGTGATCAAATGAACATTATCATCAACACTTTCTACAAGATTTTGAGCGCCCTCTGGATATAATTTGTCACCCTTAACTTTACAACGCCCTCTATCTTCCTCGCTTAAGCTGCCCTATAACCTTGCTTACTCTACACCAACTGATGATTATTAAATGATACCCAGGATATCATATTCTATTATTACAATTCGTGAAGGTTCCTCAGATTTTCTGCTGGGAAGCAGCTCGCTGCGTTGATGGATGCCGTTTAGGCCGGACTTTGCATTTCCAGCACGAGAGCAATTTGAAGATACACGACCCGGATAACAGATTGTTTACATAAAGCGCATTATAATTCGCTCGGCTCGTGTTTTGCTGCGCTGTGCTGGTGCGAGTGCAACGAAATTGATTGTTCAATTACGCCCTGGCAACGTAATCGAACGCTGGGATATGTGGTGCGTCCATCGAGATGACGCCATGCACCATGCTTCTTCTCGATGATGAGTCTCGATATCAACGATGAAGAACCAGCCAGCAACAACAACAACCAACAACCAACAACAACAACAAGCAAGAACAACAGCATCTGCTGGAAATGAATTCGTGTGTTTGTTTCTTTACGGAGCCAACATGAGAATGGTACCATCATGGGTACCATGAAGTAGAGAGGTTTGCTTCATGGCTGCGTCTAGAGCTGCAGGGGTCAAAAGTAAACTCATTACACGCAATAAATACGCTTCATAATATTTATATAAACGTTTCGTTTCGGACCAAAATGGAGATGTTGCAACAAAACGCGCGTATAAATTTCGTTGGGAATGTCTGATAAGATTGGAGAAATCGTGGGTTTCATATTTCTAAAGCTGGGTCTTCAACTGAAGAACTGAAGAGGAGTTCATTTCATGGTACCCGTTAATTTTTGGTATCAAATCGAGATGTTTTAGAAGGATAAGATGTTAATTACTCGAGAGTAGTTGCAAATGTGTAAATATTCATATTTCTAATCTTGGATCTTCAATCTTCTGCTTCTGATTTCAGGGTACCTAATAATTTTTGGTACCAAAGCCAAGAAGAGCAAGATGTTACTTGAATTACTTTGCGAGTTATCATATTTCCAAAGTGAAGTGTTCAACTGAAGAGCAGATTATTTCATGGTATCATTTATTTCTGGATACCAAATCCAAATGATTTCAAAAGGCAAGATGTTTTTTGAGATTAGTTCGTGAATTTACATATTTCTAAAGTTGGATCTTCAATTTTCTCCTTCTGATGTCATAGTACTCTATAATTTTTGGTACCAAAATTGGATCTTCAACTGAAGAGGTGATAATTTCATGGTACCCTATTGGATACCAACTCCAGATGGTTTCAAAAAACAACATGTCTCTTCGCAAATTTTTCATTGATTCAAATGAAATTTCGCCATAAAAGGCTCCAGCTTTAACTTTTCACTTAGCCGCACGTTTTTCCCGCAGAGCATCATTCCCATCAATGTTCACCCGGTGATCATCATCATGATATCGGGGCATCGATACGCGCGCATGACTCGTTTACGTCATCCTCTCATCCTCAACGCTCGCCGACATCGTCGTCGCCATCGTCGTCGTCGTGGCTCCTCTTAGTGGACATGTAATGTACAATGTCTTGTTACATCGTCGTGCATTAGCCGGATGATCATCATGAAGAGAGCCGAAGGAAAAAATCGGGCGCGCTTGTGGGGGTCGCGACCCGCCATCGTCTCGTTCTTCGCGAAGGACTGACTCCTCAATGGCCGGTCGATCGACAGCTATCACTCTCACGATGCCGCGTGTCCGCGCACGAATTCGGCTCCAGGTTGGCGCTGATCTTCAGCCTCTTCGTCGTCGTCGTCGTCGTCGATGACTTCGAAAGGGTATCTATCCTGCATGCTGGCTGCTCGACGACGACGACAACGACGGCAAAAATTGCGCCAACGACGACAAGCGCTTGAAAAACGCGCAAATCTCATGCGTACGAGTATTATATTATTGAGTTGTCATAAAATCGGGATTTGCATACGCTTTAAGATACGTATCGAAAGCCATTAATCATTAGTTTATAAGGCGAGCGCGGTTTTTATTGCCGTGGACGGCAAAGTACTTGTTGCTCGCTTTTAACCAGCTCTCGAGATTACCAACTACATACACTAACCATGGGTCACTTTCGTCATGCATAACGATCTACCATGCTACTGCTATGCGTCTAATAAGTGCATTCGCATGTGAATATTAGACATTCTCGATTACATGACTTTGCTGATATTGCACTAATCTTTCAAACATGCGTGATTTGGATCAGAGTTTTGGTTACACCATTAATCAAAACGAGGAATCTATGACTTGTCCATAATTGGTATCAAAAATTTGGATAATTGTATGTAGGTGATATCNTGGTGATATCATTCGTGACAGCTTTACACCATTTTTCTAGTGTTAGGACAAGTTACCAAATGAAGACTTTGGAAAATGAGTAAATTTTCAAAGATTTTGAAGGTACCTCAAAAAAATCATACAGATTCTAAAAAGTATTAACAATATGTAGTAAGTTTACTATCCCTTGGGTTCTACTGATTCCAATGATGAATCTTCAGTTTTGTGTTAATTTTTCTCTTCTTGGATCATCAAAAAAAGTTCTCAGTATCAAAATTCTAGCCTAAAGACCTTAAAGGTATTATACCTTAAAATCTAAACATTATACAATTTTAACTCGGATATCTTGTCCAAAATCAATCAAAATAAGCAAGATACATGTTCTAATGTTTGTTGAATTTAGTGTTTCCTCATCAAGAAGTTAAGGACCTAAAATATTACCTATATGTATACAGACTCCAAACATTTTACTGATCAATATTTAATGATTTCCTGACACTACTGAAAAATCAACAAGTTTACTTCTCAAACAACGTTTGTCCTAATTTTTTCTTCAGGTACCTTCCAAAGAACACCTCACTAGTAAAATTCTAGCTCAAAGATTTTGAAGGTACACCCAAAAACCTTGTAAATCATGTCTTAGGTCTTGTAAATATTATCGTCTATTTCATTGAACTTGATATTGAAAATGAGTTACCTCTTTCAGATCATGAATATACCTTGAATTTAGTATTTCGTCATCAAGAAGTTGAGGTCCTAAGAAATACTCAAAGTTATTTTACTGACCTAATTAAAAATCATCTACTTTGCTTCTAAACAACGTTTGCTAATTTTCTCTTCTGGTGCCTTCGAAAAAAGACTTTACCAGCAAAATTCTAGACTTAATATTGATTTTGGAGGTAGGTACACCTCCAAATACAAAAAATTCTTCAATTACATCTTCCAAATCATGTCCCATCTGAAAATACCTATCTCAACAAGATCAATTACAATTGTATTCGGTTTTCGTTTCTTATACTTCTATTGGTAAGTTGTTCTTTCTGCATACTGAAGACTTCTAATGCGTGTTTGATTGCGTGTTAAAAGACCGCATAATTTATCTACTCGTCGGACTCATCTAACACGATGCTATAACAAATACACACACTATATAGCTATCTATAGCTTCAAGAAGCTGCTATAGTGGGTTCGCACACGAAAGTGGAAAACGGTGGGCACACTCGATGGGGTGTCTCCCACCGGATGGAAATTAGCGCTGGTTGTGCGCGCCCGCCGAACATGCAAGCGTGGCGTTTGTTCTTCGGCGAGCAGAGGCGCTGAACTAATAGTTATTGCCCGGCGATCGCAATAGATTCGCGAGTTCATTGCATATTCATCATGATGCGCGCTTTTGCCAGCGCTAGTAGTCTGTCTCTCGATGCGAACGGACGGACATACCATGAAAAGAAGAAATGCACGGGCGAAGATGGTCCGAACACACCACGAACCAAGTGCATGCATGTTCGCTGACGATGCGTCAAAAGCTCGAAAGCGACGCGAGCGCATCTCACACGCATTCTAATTAGAATTATTTGCACATGGATTATAAATTGATTATGCACTTCGACACGCAGCTAAACGATCAGCTTGTACAGGGTTGGATCAAGTCCTTGCCAAATCTTTTCTTTCATTTGTATCTCGATTCTACATTTTTTGTATCTATTAGTTTTTTTCTGTTTTTTTTTTTTTTCAAAATGAAGTTCAGTCTTAAGTTTAAAATTTTGGACTTCAAAAATAATGAAAAAGTAATTTGTAACCAATTAAGGATTGCTTTAAATATGTTGAATTTCTGTAAGCCTTTTTGTTAGGCTTACCAATTTGATTTATCCCATGTTACTATCTTCAAACTGGTTGATTCAGATTTTTTGGAATTTGTTATTGATGATTGTACACGCGAGTTAGGTTAACTTTGATTAGTTTGCTGTTCAATGATCCTTAAGGAATACCATCCCTAATTATTTTTGAAGTGAAAACTTCTTTATGCGCGCTGTGCAAAAAATTATAGGGAGTGAATAGAACTGGTACACTGGTACTAGTTAAGTGCCGCCCCGGTCATTTTACAACTTCTCCACTCACAATATGTTAAGCGTCTTAGAGTTATTGGTTTATATTCCAAATTTGGTGGAAATCGGCCGAGCCGTTTGCGAGAAAATCGCGTTTGAATTAAGAAAAATTAATTCTTCTTATTTATAAACATTAAAAATTTATGAACAAATTGATTCCCGATATTGCAAATCTGTAAATATGTCCATCAATATATAATAAACAATCACTGAAAATTTGAATGCAATCGGATCATTAGTTTCAGAGATATTGATGAAAATGTGAAAAGAGAACTGGTTCGTTTCAAATGACCTTGATTCCCCCATTCCACAAAAAAAGTTGGGTAATATTTGATTTAACCCTTTAACGAAGGAATGCGGCGATGAATAGAATATTGATACAGTAACAAGTAAACAGTTGCCTAAGT
>JARJDZ010009501.1:0-14371 GCA_030264555.1 Aleochara sp. GC000083
GGATTTTTGGATTCATGGTTCAAACGGGAAAGATCGGCATTTTTATCTTCGATTACGTTGACATCTGTATGATGGAAACTTTCCAAAATGTTCCTGGAGTTATCTACTTGGAAATGTCCTTCTTCTGCGGGAAGTTAATTGGATTAGAAATAGCTTCCGAAAAGATATCCTCGTTTTCATGGCTGTACAGGATGATTGATGGTATGTTCCAACACATTCAAATATTTGCACTATTATTTTAAATGTCATGACCTAAGGATTTACATGTAAATAACTTTGGATTATTAATTCGCGCAAAAATCCTTGGCAGCGGCTTTTGTAAAGTACATTTTGGCAAACATAGGACTTTTATTCGTCCATCATTTTCCTTGGAGATCAACGTCATACAGATAATGCATTATGCAATGATGCATAACGCATGCAACTGAAAATATTGAATTAACCGAAAATTAAAATTTAGCTTCCCACATTTGCTTATCTTAACTCGATAACTCGTTGTTACTGCGTTTGAAATCATTGAATGAAGTTCAATAACAATGCAAAAAAGAAAAGCAGTTGCATCATTAATTGATTAATAAGATTTTTCTTAATAGTACTCTCCATATTTTACACAACTTGTTATCAACACACATTGTTATCACGGTGTGCCACCATAAAATGAGCCTCGAGTGCTATTTTGCAAAAATGTACTACAAAATGAACAGTAGAATCTGAACGGGAAATTGAAACGCGCTGTATCTAATTGGGAAACGAAACAGTCAGCAACCATCATCATCATTACTACAATAATGTCAAGTAGTAGCTCTAGGTACGTGCACACATCAACAGATAGATATATTCGTTTAGAGGTGAACGCAATAAAACTTGAGTGAATGAAAACGAAACGAATCAGTTGTCGGTGTGTTCAGTCGCGTGCACAATTCATTTGTTTAACGTCAAGGCAGTTTGGCAAACGCGTTCGCGTGTGTAGTCAAGCAAACAAATTGCGAATGGTTATCAAAAAAAGATTGGGACGACAAACGTGTGCGAAAAATTAAAATTTAAACGTGATTATTTTGCAAATCTCATCCAGCCACACAATATGGTGTTTATCCCAACAAATTACCAGAGAGCTATTATAATGTGAACTTAAACGACAATACAATTATTGTAGTTATGTTTTAATGAGAAGAAAACAACCGACAATCGGAATTAAAATGACATCAAATATTATTTAAGTATAAATCGACAAACTGCTAAACAAAATACTTAAATCATTGCAGCTATAAAAAGGTGAAGAGTAATTAATCTTCCAGTCTTAAACAAACTGCCTTGGTACGTTGAAGCTGCCGCATTCTTTAGTAGGTCGATACGTGATACAATTCATTCGTGCTAGGTGAAATTTTAATTTTTATAGCTAAAGTTACGCACCAAGTTGATAATAACTGTATCAGTGACACCCTCAATGACAACGTCACATCAGTGCCCGCATGAGAAGCAGATTATCGCCGAAAATGCGCTCAAATTCAACGTCGCGAAAACATGAAGTAGATGCGACACCGGAAATCAAAGAGCAACCGGAAGTTATGGATACTGCAATTGCGAAACCTCTTGGTGAGTCTTGATCCTTTCATATGTGTCACTTTTCGCTTTCTTTGCTGTCTCTAGAAGTGCATTGCATCGATAACAAGTGTTCTTGACCGCAGGATTTTCCCATTTGCTAATTTGTAAAGTCACTAGATACTATAAGTACCGCAATCGTCAGCCATTTTGGGGCAAAATCATGGCGCGAAATTTAAATTTGACATGTATTTCATACTTCAATTGCCGCCATTTTGGGGCAAAATTAACATATCTCTCTCTAATTTTAGCCTAGGGATTGCGTTACTTATAGTATCTAGTGACATTACTAATTTGAATATTTCACCGACCTCTATAATCGAATTATTGTACCAACTTTTCAGTCGGTATTACAGGTTTCTAGTTTGTGGTTTATGACACGGCTACTTTCCAAGTTACTGATTTGACACATAGGTGTCGCTAGTGGGTAAAAAAATTTTATGAAATATCGATAACGTACGTCGCCAATTGCACCGGCGCAGTACATTTTGCAAATCCCCATTCCGTTCTAGTTCAGCGCGCGGCAGCCGTAATTTCTAAACGAAAAATTGAACGCGCACCGAGTTAGGCAATTAACTTCATGTGATCAGTATATTTCCGGCGTTCGGTGATATCGTTCGAGTTGTTCGTATTGGAAAATCCGAATCAGAGTTGCCTGTTGTGCAATATTAGCAAATTGCGGAAGTAACCAACGGATTGTAAGGGTGAGATAACCTCAAAAGAAATTTGTCGGCGGAGTGGCGGACACAAATTCGGGTTGTATCTTGCGGGGAAAATGAAGGTTTATACGGGCTCGATGATATCGTTAAGTGTTAGAAGTCCTTTTTTAGAATTGCAACCGATTCAGAAGATGAGTAATACCTCAATTCATTTGCAATACGACGCCAATGAACGTGTGATGTCGCCGATGCGTTCGTCGTTTTCGTCACGTCATTGACCAAGAACAATTGATAAGCGTTGTGTTTGATTGGCAATTTTTGGCCGATTCGACTCGACAAGAGCGTCACACAAATTGTAAGTATCCACAGCGTGGTTTTCACGTTTCTACCTCCTAGATAAGTTTGAGTGTAATGAGAGCGTGCGCTAAACGACGTCATCATGATGCTTTTCGATTTTGATTGTAGTCGTTGAGTATATTGTTGCAAACTCGACACGTTCCAGATGGTTATCCAATACGTCGACTGCCGTCATGCAGACGAAAATGCAGTCGTGGCATGCTGTGTATCATTTAAATTAAGCCGACTGTTGCACAACGTTGGTATGCGAATTATTGGCGACTATTACTCATCATTATATCAGCAGTAGGGAGATCTGCCTCGAAATCCTTGACGCTAGTTAATATTAGGACATGTGAACGAGATTCATTCATTTCGGAAGCGAGCGCGGACGCACTTGTTGGAAAAATCCAAGTGCACTATTTTGGTGGGTTTTTGGCAACAAATTGGATAGACACGCAATTTCACATGTTCATGGCATGGCATTTCTACGTGTTGCTCATTTCAAGGCTTTGTAGACAACTGAAGTGTTAGATTAGTTACTTGAGGATTTCCACATTTCACCGTTTACTTAACGATTTAACGATTGTTATCGTAAAAATTTCCGTTGATAGGCGACGATGGAATGTCGTTGTCCCCAGAATATGATAATCGTGGAATGATTCAAGTGTCCAAAGTGCAAGGAAAATATCTATATTTAGATTTGTTTTTGGCGGACATTTTGTTCATTCACCCAAAGGCAAATTACCAAATTTTTTTAGTAATTTCGAGGGAAAATTTAGACAACTTATTGAAAGTATCAAGCAACATGAAAACAATTTTATGATGTTTTTTGGCATATCATTTAACAGTGTTTAGTCGCAAATTCATCAAAAACAACTGAATATCATGTCTAGGTTATTTGTTAATGTGTAAATAATAGAGCATCAAAAACCAAAGAGTAATTATTGGGCTAGCTAGTATTTGTTAAACGAAACTTTAGAAATGATGATAGAACAAATTTTTTCGTCGAACTCTTTCAAACAACACGCATAATAGTGAATCACTTGTTATATCTATACTGGAATCGAGTTAGACTTTATAATAAGCATGTAAATTACTCGTTTTCTGCGACTCGAAAAACTACACGGTAATTTCAATGTAAAGATATTTGAGTCATGCGTAAAGTTGCTCCAGTAAAGTGTAAAGTGTAAACTGCGTAATTTGATACTACATTAAGCTGGGTGTTGGAACAATAATTAATTGTTTATTCGCCAAACAAGAAATGCTGATACTTCCCATGAATAAGTAATTTGAGCATGCTACAGATACGGCGTTCTCAGGTTCATATCAAAAGTTTGCGCGATAGGAAATTTGAAAATACTTCAGGTAATAAAAAGCAAAATTATTGTTGAACTCGGCAACAACTAAGGCCTAGGCTTCCAGCCTAATACCGTCATAAACGATAAGAGAACAATGCCACACTTGAATAATTCTGTGATAATAACATATCACTCCTTGCAAATCATCGGCTTCATATCTTTCGTGAACAATTTCGAACGGCATCAATGAATGAATTGAAATTCATACCTCAACAATAAAACCTGCCGATAACGATGACATGAATAAAACCTCCGTTGGTCAAAACAACTAATAATTGCTATTTTCAGGTGCTTCTTCTGCAATCTGCGACTAAAAAAAACGAAATCGTTGTTCCAGTGTATGATCTGATTACTGACTTTGCGAAGGCGAACACGTAAACATTTGGGAAGTTGTGCGTGATAGACTCGTAAATTAGCAATTCACCCCCGTACGGAAAAAAGTGCCGATCATTTCTATGATGCATAGCGTATCCTCGCTGAACGCCGGCCGAGAGAATCATATAAATATCAGCCTGCTATCGCCGCCAGCCGCACGCTCGTTCATTCAACGCCGCACCGCCGCCAGCGTCGCCGACGACGTGCGCGTCTCGTACACCACGTGCCGGAAGCGAATGATGCCGTCGTCCGCGCCGCGCGACGTCCACGCCGTTTGCACGCCGCCCCCGCAGCCAGCCGCCTCGTCCGCCGCCGCCGTCGTCGCCGTAGCCGCCGTCTCGGCGTTGTCCGTGTTCGCACGCACGAGCAGCGGGTACCGCGCGAAGAACGATCCGGGCGACTGACATCCACTACGGCGACCGGCTGCTGGTGCCGCTGCTGCTCCACGTCCTCATGCGCCCCTCGACGACGATGATGGCGAGATGACGCCGGCGTGCAGCGACCGCCACCACCAGCCGCGACGGACGACGTCCTGACCCCATCCGTGAGAGGATTCGTCCACGACGTTCGATTATTTTTGATTTTCATCCGCATCAATCTTCCGCTCATCCATCCCCTTCGTCGACCTAGTGGAGGCGTTTGGGCAGCACTCTGGAGTTTAGTTGCGGGATCTACGAGCCACAGGTAAAACGCCCGCCCGTGAACAGCATGCGCCCCATTCGTCGTGCATGATGAGCATGAGAAACAAATTATTTTGATTGAAATACCCTTGGGCATGCCCATGATAATGATCACTTTCTCAGGCGCGCTCCGCTAATTGCTGATTGCATTTCAATGACATTGGGGTGTCTGTCCGCACCGCATGTCGCGGCCAACGGTTGTGATTTCTCACTTTCGCTGGCCCTCTTCACCGAGGGGAAGCTCACACACGCGTGTGCATCGTACGCGCGGTCGGTTGGCGATTTTAATCGAAATCAATTGCGTTCAATTGGGCCGAGAAATCATAACTTTGGTCGTCATGTGCTCGCGCGCATCGAACACACATTTTGTCTGCGATTGCGTGTGCCGCCGCAAGTTCTAATTGATGTGCGTATCAACAAAGAGTCGCGCAATTCGTCAAAATTGTTGCGTGCTGTCTGTTCGATGCGCGCCGAGCAATTAGCACGTTGTCTGAGAAGTTTTTTTGTGTGTTATTGCAACGTGTTTGTTGATGTTCGTTGTCGTTTTGCTGGTTGTTTCAGTGTGCAAAACCCTTGCGTGGAAGTAAGAGAAAAGAAGAGAAGAAAAACGTAGAGTTAGACGTAAAAGAAATCTTGTTAGAGTGTAAATTAGTCGATTGCTGTTTTGAATGTAACGTTCTTAAGTAGCTGCGAAAATGGCGTCTTCGTTGGAGAATCTCAGCATTAAACGGCAAGGATACAAGTCCTTCCCGTTGCGATTGAATGGCGGAAATAGCGCAACACGGACACCGAATGGTGAGGATGGCAGACGCTTTTTCAGAAAATATCGCAAGGAAAAATGTGACGATCATGTCACCGCAGAACAACATGCAGAACTTCTACACAACGGACGCGACCATAAAGGTACCATGTCTTTATTTAAACGATGGTGATATCGATGCAAAAACCAATCCATGCAATGCACTTCTCTTTTTTCTTGCTTGCTTCTATACATTTCTGCATGTCGTTTTTGTATGCGTTTTCTGCGTCATTTATTATCTTGTTGTCATGTTATCGAATGGCTGTTTTACTTCGCAGAAATGAATGGTCACACGATGTACGTGAACAAAGGCCACGACGACGAGCTGCAGGTGTGCGGTTACAAAGAGACCAAGTTGCGCTGCTTCCTCACGTACGCCGGGATTCTCCTAACTTGCGGATTTCTTCGACTATTCTATCATTGGGTTCCTCGCTTGTATCTTACAAGTCGATGCGTGCCGTGTGAGATTTCAGAAGCCCAATTCGTCCTTATCACGGTAATTTTATAATTTTTCTTTCGAGACGCCTAATCTTTGAATGTTGACTGAACAATGATATTTTTAGGAGTTGTACAATGATAAGCATCGAGTTTATTACGTGAAACCCGTGAAGACGCTTTCAGCGGACGCGCTGACCAAGCAGCATGCGGCTGAGGAGGGCGAACTCACCGTCGACGGCGACAAAGCGCCCGAGAAACGCAACACGTTGGCCGTTCATTTCGGAAATGGACAATTCCGGCAGGTCGAGCAACTCACCGCATTTACCTGCAAGAAAGTTACCTATATTTGGGACGATGAGACCTTCGAGTTTGTCAAGCTTCGCGGGCTGGATACCGGCGTGAGCAGCAGCACTCTTCACAATATTAAAGGCCTCTCGAAGCACGAGGCATTTACAAGGTAAATACTTGCAGGAAAATTCCACGAGGCGGAAGGTATTGATGGAAAATTCCTCGTTTCAGGCGCGCGGTCTATGGCCCCAATGAGATTGTAGTCAAAGAGTCTTCCATTTTAACGCTGCTCTTTCTCGAAGTGTTGAATCCGTTCTACATCTTTCAATTCTTCAGCTTCATACTTTGGTTCGCCGACAATTATTACTACTATGCGGCGGCGATTCTCTTGATGTCGGTGTTCGGTGTTAGCATGACTGTAATCCAAACACGGCGCAATCAGCGCAACCTTAAGTCAACGGTACATTCGTCGGATGTTTGCACGGTGCTGAGGCGCACAAAGGGATCGACGACAGGCGAAATAAAATCGCTGGGCGACGAAGAATTTTACAAAAGTGAAGTCATTTCCACCGAGTTGCTGGTGCCAGGCGACATCTTGGAAATTCCTCCGCACGGCTGCATTATGCAATGCGATGCGCTGCTGCTGACTGGTAATTGCATTCTGAACGAGTCGATGCTCACAGGGGAATCGGTTCCGGTTACCAAGACTCCGTTCCCGAATCTTCCAGACTTGCAGTTTGAACCCAAAGAGCACGCGAGGCATACACTCTTTTGTGGAACGCAAGTTATCCAGACCCGTTACTTTGGCAACGAGAAAGTTTTAGCTATAGTTATTCGGACTGGATTTCAGACAGCAAAGGGTGGACTCGTACGATCAATTTTGTATCCTCCACCAGTCGATTTCAAATTTGAAAAGGACTCCTACAAATTTGTTATGCTACTTGGATGTGTAGCAGCTCTTGGTTTCATGTACACTGTAGTTACGAAGTACATGAAGGGAATTCCTATTGGGGAACTTGTCGTCGAGGCATTGGATCTTATCACCATTGTGGTACCTCCTGCACTTCCAGCTGCAATGACCGTTGGAAGATTGTACGCCCAAACGAGGCTGCAAAAAGAGCAAATCTTCTGCATCTCGCCACGAACGATCAATGTATCTGGGAGCATCGATTGCGTTTGTTTCGATAAAACTGGCACATTAACAGAGGACGGATTGGATTTACTTTGCGTGGTGCCAATTGCCGAAAAACGGTTCGACAATCCAGTCACCGAAGTAGATAGTTTGCCCTACAACACATTCGTTTGTGGCCTTGTTTGCTGCCATTCGTTGACCATCATTGATAAGCAAATTCAAGGCGATCCGTTGGATCTTAAGGTTGGTTTTTATTATTCAGAAAATTTCAATACAATAACTTTATGGTATTTGTAGATGTTTGAAAGCACCAAATGGTCTATCGACGATCCTGAAGTATCGGACAACACGAAATTCAATATGATTTTCCCCACAGTATTCACTCCACCAAAACAGCAGCTAGGACAAAATCCTGAAGACATGGACATGGAGCTGCAAATTGCCTCCATTCGAGAATTCCCATTTTCGTCAAGCGCTCAACGAATGGGCGTCATAATCCGACGACTTAATGCCACCCATTTCGAATATTACAGCAAAGGATCGCCGGAAATGATCCTCAACTTTGTGCGCAAAGACACCATTCCGGACGACTTCAGCGAAGTCCTGGAACATTACACTCAGGAAGGCTATCGAGTCATCGCTCTGGCTCACAAACAGTTGAAAATGTCTTATGCCAAAGCGCAGAAAGTTCAAAGAGAGGCGATTGAAAACGACATGACTCTTCTCGGATTGATAGTCCTCGAGAATCGTTTGAAAATCGACACAACACCCTGCATCGAGACGCTGAACGATGCAAACATTCGCGTCGTAATGGTAACAGGGGATAATATCCTAACTGCTGTGAGTGTCGCCCGTGATTGCGGCATCATTCAGCCGGGCCAATCTGTGATAAGCGTGAATGTAGATAACAACAATTCCTCTGTCTACTACACGCTGACAGCTACCAAAGAAAGAGGCAATCATGTACCAGCGAATACGTTATCAAATTCATCCAGTGTCGTCTCGTTGTCGACGCTTGAAAGTCAAATAGCGACGAAGGACTCGCCAACGAAGGTTTCCTCGTACAATAATTATCGTTTTGCAATTACCGGGAAGGTGTGGACTGCAATTCGAGAGCATCATGCTGATTTAATTCCTAAATTGGTAACACGTGGGAGTATTTTTGCTCGGATGGCTCCTGATCAGAAACAGCAACTTGTACAAGAGTTGCAATCTCTGGGTTATTATGTTGGTAAGTGACAAATTTGCGAATTTAGATACGAGGATTGATTGTTGTTCTTTTTAGCTATGTGTGGGGATGGTGCTAATGATTGCGGCGCTCTCAAAGCAGCCCACACCGGAATATCACTCTCCGAAGCGGAATCTTCGGTGGCATCACCATTCACTTCAAAGAATCCCAACATTACGTGCGTCCTTAGTATTATCAAGGAGGGACGCGCTGCTCTAGTCACCTCGTTTGGTATCTTCAAGTATATGGCATCGTATTCGCTTTGCCAGTTCGCATCGGTCTTAATCCTGTACAGTCTGCAATCGAACCTGACCGACATCGAGTTCCTCTATATCGACTTGTTCATCATATCAATATTTGCATTCTTCTTCGGTCGCACGGAAGCGTACAAAGGCAAACTGGTGAAGGAGACGCCCCTCAACAGTTTGATAAGCCTTTCACCAATTTTGAGTCTCTTTCTGCAAATGGTGCTTGTGCTCGGTTTTCAGGTGGCTGCCTTCCAGCACGTGCAATTGCAATCCTGGTACGAGCCCTTCAATGCGACCAACAAGTTGGATAAGGACGAAGTCGGCTGCGTTGAAAACTACACCATATTTACGGTATCGAGTTTTCAATATATCATTCTTGCCATCGTGTTCAGCAAAGGAAAGCCGTACAGGGAGAGCATATTCAGTAATTACGGCCTATTGTTTTCGGCGCTCATGATGGCCGCGTTCAGTATTTACCTTACAATCGCTCCTCTGCCTTTTATCCAAGAGCAATTCGAACTTGTACTGCCAGAGTCGATGGAATTCCGCATTTATCTACTGCTCTACGCGCTCGGCAATTTTATCGCCGCAATCTTGGTGGAGGTCTTCATCGTGGAGCATTGCATCTTTAAGAAGATGCGCTACAAGTTCCACAATGCTGATAAATCCAAGCGGAAGTTCCTGGCGATCGAACGGGACCTGCAGCGTGATACCAAATGGCCAACGCTCACGGCGCACTATCAGAGTGTTTCAAGTCCCGTGACGCCGTTGCCTTCATGTACAGCCGAAATTGTCTTCGAGAGCGAGAAGTTTGACAAGAACCACGTTCTCAATTCGTTTTATCAGAACAATTCTGCGGACGGAAGCCCCGAAAAGGACCTCATGGACGATGTAATAATCCAGAATGGCAATGGTAACATTCAGTATTCCCCGCATGTAAATGGGCAGCTGAATGGAATCGACGTTAGCATTGAATTCGACGATTTTCAATCAGCAATGCAATTAATGCCGAGTCAGGATAGTTTCGGCAGTATGAGCAGCTTCCGAACGGCAGATTCGCAATCGCAAGGATGCGCCACAACGCCGAACACCCCATTTCACCAATATCTGCTGCCACTTACTCAGAAATTAATTGCGAATGGACGTATCCGGTCTATAAGTGAGTGCGAACCCAATGACTATTGCACCAGTTTGAATGGCCTGGGTAAACAGGAAGTGTTGGTGAATGGCAATCACGGTGATGACAATATAGTGATGGAAATGGACGAAATAGACGCTGAAAAGTGCAACAGATGATTGAGAATGCGAACAAACTTTCGTCAAGAAGACATTTTTTATAAACTTGTTTTTGAATACATGCTTCGTTTAGAGGTAGTGAGGATGTGTGCTAGATTGGATGTTCTAGACTACTCGTCGATGTCTAACAATAAGATTAGCTAGAGAAATATGTACTTACAAACGTACAATCAGTTATTACCTACAACTCTGAACTTATGCTATGATTAGTAATTAGTGTTTAGCTGGTTTAGACACGTGAAATGCGTTAATGCGCAGTATTAATATTTATTTAAAATATTTTAAATAATTTTAACATAAGATGGTATTTGTTGAAGTCGTGATGTTAAAATGTCAGATATTAGGACATATATTGATTCATCATATTTAAGGAAAATATTTATGAACTTTAGGAAATGAAGAAAAACAGAAATTGAAAAAATAGTAATTAAGGATATTAAAGTCAGGAGAGGTGAGACAGCAAGCAAAAACGGTCGGGCACATTAAAATATAGTAATCGTGTAAAATAATTGTTCTAGATGTTCCTCTACTTGCTTTTATCAAAAATGTCCCGAAAATCAACGAAAATCCTACCAGAAAGATTGAGGAGTGATTTTGAGACCTTCTTCAAATGAATTGCAGATGTAAGTTTTATATTTTATTATATTCTTTTGGATGCGTTTTTCAAACATCTTTTCAGAATTTAATTTGCGAACATAAACTTGCATATGATTCAACAAAGCTGATAATTTATATTAATTCAATACTGAAGTGTTGCAACAAGAGATTATTCAACTACGTGCTTTTAACGTCACTAATTAACGACATTAATTTACACTGGTGGTTTTCGCGGTATGATGCTTTCAGACCAATCTTTGAGTTGAGTTACCAGCATTCCTCCTAAGATGATCTGTGTTGGATGATAAACCAACAAAGGCAGACTAATTTGTGATAAATGCGAAAATCCATGGAACATAATACGTAAAATCGGAATCCCTGCAAGTAAACTTGTTATTTATGTCTCAGCAAATGAAAATTAACTAATTCATTCAGGAAATTAAACTTACCCAAAGTTAGAGATTTGTGTGTAGAACAGAAAACAATAGCAATTATATCTTTTTCGTCAAAATGCGAGTTGTAGTGATTTGCTATATGGAATGCAAACCATAGCAACATTATTTGTAAAATTAGTACTAAAACAAGTTCATTTTCTTTTTTATAAATTTACATCGTGGAAGTATGTCAGGTTGACCGAGCGGCCAGCTCTGGTAACTACGTTCTTTTCGCGTTTTTCGTACTTACCAAAAAATACAGTAAATAATATATCACCGGCGGATAGGCCATCTTCAGGAGTATTAAAGGTTTCACAAAAAGTAGTGAATATAATTAACTGGAGTGCACATTGGCTAACTATATTCAAACGTAATTTATGCCCACGGAATCTTGTAAAATTTCGAACAACTTGACCTACTATTAAGGGAATGAGAACAGTTGTTACTAACTGGAAAACCGTTCCAGTTAATGGAATTATCGTTGTGAAACCCAACTAAAATGATAAATACATTTTCAAAAGTTCTTGAGTCAGGTGAAAGTCATACTTACATTGAATAATAGAGAAATTGGGGTAATAATTATTCCTATGAAACTACCTACAATTGAGTTAAAAATTGCTGCAGTTTCATTGCCGTTTGCCGCACGGGTAAGAATTACTGCAGAAGAAACTGGTGGTGGCATACAAGCCACAGTGATAAATCTATGAGAATGGATAAATTTATAAAATCTACATTAGGGTTCAATGGGTGACTTACCCTCGTAGGACCCAAATGTTAATACCAAAAGTTGAAAAGAATTTTACAACAATTTGCATAAATAATGGAATAAATACAAAAGTAAACACTTGTATGAAAACATGCAATTTGTACTGCTGGAATGTGTTGTACACACTTTGTGTTTTTAAGTTCAGGCCACTAATGAAGAAAATCAAGCAAACAGCACCATACTTGATGGAATATTCAGGTTTTAGAGGGCCTAAAACAAGAAGTAAATGAGCATTACGCCTTGACATATTTTAAATCTGCACACCTCCTTTAATTCCAATTTGTGGAAATAATAGTGCAGCAACTATACATGCTAATATGCCTAGAAGCAACCAATTCTTCCTAATGAATTCGCCAACCCTAACTTTTTTTCGCATTGTGTATGGTAGCCAACACGGCAACAATTGCAAATATATACATCTAGTGTGCCACTACAGTGTTTACTCTTAAAGAATTGCAAGTTATGTTGAGTGATGTATTTAATTATCACTGAACCGTGGAGGGAATAATATAGCACTTTATTCCCTATGTATAGTCGGTCCGATTTACGTTGGTCTTATGGTCTCGGTTTAGCAAGGTTATAAACCGCGGGTGTAAAGTGCTCCCCCCTCGATTGCTACTCCTACTTGCAAAGATGGCCATCAGTCGATTGAAATATCAAAGACGCCATTTTCTCTGGTTATCAAGTGGTTCCAAAGTTCACTCGCCACAGTTTGTGCAGCATGTTTTCAAGATAGTAAATAAGGAAATAAACTTGTCATCATATTTCTTGTTACTGAAACATTACCATAGATGAGACAGAACATCACTATTTTGGGCCTGCTACATGTTGGAGGAAACAGAGTCTTGTATAAATATTCCTGTAACTGTGATGGGTAAATGAACATCTAATTGTATTTATAATTGGAGTATTCACTACATGTTCAGGGCAATGAAGCCATCTTCAACTACAATAAGTTCTTGTTGCTGGAACTTTGAGTAACAATGGATTAGTGGAAAATCATCATTAGATGGTACAAGCTCTACTAAAATTACGAGAAACCTGAACCAGCATATGGACCCATCAAATTGATGGTGCCATGGACATTTACAAACCATCTCCAAGTGGTGTAGGCTATTGTTTAATAATTTTTATTTCAATAAATACAATGTTATAATGTATGTCATGTATGTATCCTATTTTAGGATCTTCCATGTTTGTGGGAGTCTGCTTGACAAATATGGAGAACTGCAAGCTGCCAGGGCCATTTGAAAGCAATCTCCAAGCAGTATGGGCTTCTGCAGCAGTCTCTTAAGGTATTGTTTAATAATTTATTTCAATAAATACATTATTATGTTGAATGTCATAGTTTTTCTTATTTTAGAATATTCCAAGCTTTCTTGGAGTCTGCTTGACTAATATGGCTTATAATGGTTTCTGAAGGTGTACATATAAATTAGCCATGAATCAGGGAAGAGCAGGGTGAACCGATTGCAGAGGGCCATCACCATCAGGACGACATTTTGTGAGGGTCCGCATGTGGCTCTTGCTGAGCATGGCCACGATCAGCCGATAGAAACCTTTTCAATCAATGATAACCAGCAGAAAGGGCATAATGTAGCTGTACTTGGGTGATGGGCATCTCATTGGTGACATACATGCAGCGCTCTACCTGGTCCGAAGCCGGCACCACCATTGAGATGTTGGGGCTGACGAAGTCGTTGTCAAAGAGGGTAGTGTAGGCGGTGCTCTCCATGGAGCTGATCGCGTTGTGCGTGCCAATGTAGCTGGTGTATGCGTTCAGGACGATCATATCCAATGGACTTTGATAGTTCATGTTGCAGTTGACGGTCTAATGATGTCGGATGTGCAAAAATGTACCAAAGACTAGTTTTTGAAAAATTTGCAAAAACAATCTTTAAAGTTGAATAACTCGAAAATCAGTTCCAAGACTATAGTCTTTGCTTATATATTCAAGCTCATAAAATTGAAAATCCTGAAACTTTTTTGAAAATGTGCAAAAATGTACCAAAGACTATAATATATTGTTATTATGTATGCTATCGTTTTGTGGTGTGGTCTTTGGCAATTTGTAGCTGTGGCGTCTTTTGTCCTCTTTTTCCTCATTTGGCTTTCCTTCATATTAAATTAAATAT
>JARJDZ010009502.1:0-14543 GCA_030264555.1 Aleochara sp. GC000083
TCCAATAGTTTCGGAGATATGAAAATTTTTGAAGACTCGAGCAAATTTAAGAATTTCTTATCGTTTTTTTGGCTACCAACTTTTTTTTCAATTTTTTTCTTCGAATGCGCTTTCTGCACTTCCTAGGACCAAAAGGGCTTAAATCCATAGATTTTTGGAAAGTACTCATCAAGACCTACAATTTGGTTCCAACTTTAGTTTAATCGGCCCTACGGTTTAAAAGTTATTCGCAGTTAAAGACGCGAAAAAAAGCGAAAATTTTACTTTTTTAGGACTTCATTTTTCAGGTTCGGGTATTTCCGAATCCCGCAGAGATTTGGGACCATGACTAAAGTTATTTTTTTGTCAAAATACTATAAATGTCCTTTGAATCATCCAAATCGGTCCAATAGTTTCGGAGTTATGAAAATTTTTGAAAACTCGAACGATTTTAAGAATTTCATATCGTTTTATTCGCTACAAACTTTTTCTTCAACTTTTTTCTTCGAACGCGATTTTTGCGCTCCCCATGGCCAAAAGGGAATAAGCCCATAGATTTTTGGAAAGTACTCTTCAAAACCTACAATTTGATTCTAACTTTAGTTTAATCGGTCCTAATGTTCAAAAGTTATACGCAGTTAAAGACGCGAAAAAAAGCGAAAATTTTTCGTTTTTAGGACCTCATTTTTCAGGTTCGGGTATTTCCGAGTCTCACAGAGATTCGGGACCGTGACCAATGTTATTTTTTCGTCAAAATACCATAAATGCCCTTTGAATCATCCAAATCGGTCCAATAGTTTCGGAGATATGAAAAATTTTGAAAACTCGATCGATTTTAAGAATTTCATATCGTTTTTCCGCTACAAACTTTTTTTACAATTTTTTTCTTCGAACGCGATTTCTGCACTTCCTGGGGTCGAAAGGGCATCAACCCATATATTTTTGGAAACTACTCATCAAGACCTACAATTTGGTTCTAACTTTAATTCAATTGTTGCAACCGTTTAAAAGTAATACGCTGTTAAATAAGCGAATGAAACATGTAAAAATGTTTTTTTCTAGTGAAACTAGATTTGAAATTTTGCAGAACTTCGAACTAATTCTTCAGTCGAAAAGTGGACACTTACTGGGATTTGAGTGAAGTACGAATGGAAAACGTTGCGTCAATATTATCACGTTTTCTTCGGCAAACATTGATGCGCCATCGATTACCGAACGACAATGCTAAATGTCATATAGGCGTCCAAAGATGGGTCGCACAAAAGAGGTGCTTTAATGGTTCATAAGTTCGTTTGCTTTTTGCCGGATGGGATTTTTTTCTTGTGCAGAGCGACGTTGACGTCAGAAGGGCAGCAAGTCAGGATCACAAGTGATTGTGGAAATTGTGGAAAGAACCGGGACAGTTAGAAACGAAAGGAAAACACTCTTGAAACCTATTGCTGGGAAAAATGTAACAACTTTATGAAATTACGTTTCTAGGTCAGGTTTTCTAAAGGATTAGTAAGAGCAAAAGAGTCCTTCAAGTTGCTCTGAAAATGACCAAGAAATAAATCAGTTTCTAGAAACATCCCAAAAATGTATGTACTTCTAAATTGTTTGATACAAAACTGTTATCATAGAAACAATAATTACTATGGTAACGTAACAATATTATAATAATATATACACAATGTATTTATTAAAAAAAAATTAACCATCTAATGATTTCCAGAAATTTCATCCATAAGTCCAAAAATTCGTCGTTTAAACAACCCAATTTGATGATCATTGAATTGAACCAATTCGGGCATCAAACTCAACAGAAACATCTTAAGAGCTTCCTTTCGTTCACCCTCATGACAATTCGCACAAGGGACATCATCAACTTTGACCATCTTAGCACCTGAACTATCTCGAGTCTCAGTTTCCGGTTTGGTTACTGGCTTCTGGGATGTTGGCTGTTGTTCTTCCATCATGGATCTTTTACGACTGTTTATTGATTTTGAAGTTTCCTGAAGAGGTGTCGCACTTACAGTTTCCAAAGGTGAAGATTCACTGTCAGAATCAAAGTGCCACAGAATTTCGACCTCTGACTTAGGGTC
This sequence comes from Aleochara sp. GC000083, assembly GCA_030264555.1. Lineage (NCBI taxonomy): Eukaryota > Metazoa > Arthropoda > Insecta > Coleoptera > Staphylinidae > Aleochara > Aleochara sp. GC000083. Next base: position 2,061 of record JARJDZ010009502.1, read on the forward strand.
CTTTTTGGGTCGCATTGCATTTTTGATGAATGGCAGAGCGAATTCCATGGCATCTGCAAGATAGTAGGCTCGTTTCCTTCGATCATAGTTGGATTCAGTCATTGTCTGTCTTAATTTACGTGCGTACACGGTTCGAAGATTTTTCCAACGGTCTTTGCATTCTGGAACTGAAAATTGACAGAAATAGAAATTGAGTTTGAAGAAGTGGCCAAATCGAAGCAGGTAGTCATCGATGTTTGTTAGCTTCACTGAAGTACTATGAAACTAGTCATCACACACCTTGAAAATTTCTCAGAAAAATGCTCTTCAAGGTAAAAATTCACATACCTGTCATGTTTACTTCACTTGAAACATTATTCCATGCATGATCCACGAGATCCCGTCGCGAATATGATGGCAAATTGTAGTTGTAGAGCTCTGGATACTTTTCCACTTCACGTACGAACTTGATGTTGAGTAATTGCTCGCTCATATTGAAATTTGGACCAGGAGAAAGTTGGATTAACCACGATGGAACTGTAAAGTGACTCTGGTTGCTTGCGACTGGCCTCACCCAGCAGAACCTCGATGAGGTCGATCGATTGTAAACCGGTTTTATTTCGGTCAAGCATGCGCAACAACATCACGAAACAGTCTGTAATGTTTTTGCAAACTCTGCATTCACATAACGAAGTTTTTTTTTTACATTGCTTTGTATTTCTTGGAGAAGCAAATGGTGGAAGAGGTTTTGGAACTGAAGTTTCTTTGGAGTTGTTTCAAGGAGAAGCTGAAGACCATTCGAAGTTAAAATTGCAATCTTGATCATTCCAAGAAGTATTGAACTTCATAGTTTCAAGAACAGCTTGAAATTGGATTGTATCATATGTTAAATTAGAGTTCATCTGAAGGCCAAAATTAAGATATTGTGTGATTTGGTTTCACATGAAGTTCTGAACTTTAGAGGAGATGGTGGAGAAGTTGTCATAACTTTGGGACCTGAAGTTCAGATGTATTTCAAAAAAGGATAGTAAGATTTTTTTATTCTTTTGAAAGATCTATAAAAAATTGATATTTTTGAGTTAAATTTGACTATATAAATTGAAGCACTTCATCAAATTTTCATTGTTAGAATTAATTCAAATGAAAAAATTTGGTTTTTCTACCAGTAAATTCTTAATTTGTCATAATATCTTTCAATATTCTTATTCAAGGTTTGTGGACCCAGAATCTCTAATAAATAATTCCAAAATTGAATAAATAATTTTACTAATCAGGAATGATTATAGGCAACATTTTAGAAATGTATTGTTTAATTATGAAAACTTTTATCTATTATTTCATGAAGTTATTGCAAAATCTACTCATTAATAAGCCGTTTCTGGCAAATTTGTTGAATAACTGCCAAATTGAATAAACAATTTTAAACCAATCAGAAATGATTAAAGACAGCATTGTATAAATATATTGTTTGAATATGAAAAATTGTGTCTATTATTTCATGAAGTTATTGCACTTTTCATGAAGTTTATTGGTTGTGCATCAAATAAACTAGAGTCTTATAGCTTCCAACTCCCAAGTCAGCAACGTTCTTCTACCTTTTACGGAAAGTACTCTTAGTTGTACGATCATAAACGATTCGGGGCAAAGATATGACTTTTATTATTTTCTGGAGCATCTTCATGAATGGAAATGGCAACTTGAAATTTTCAAGTCCTTCAGTTCCTTCATTTTCTTGGTTACTCAGAGTTTCTACTAAAGGTCATTTACTTTTTGAATCCTGATTTTGTTAATAATCAGACTTCAAAATTTTTCAATACTTAGAAGCTTTTCAAGATTCTTTAAAAGTTCGAGAAATGAAAAGTTTAAGAAGTAGGAAATGCAAATTTCAGTTTTTCTGAAAGACTTATGGAATGCTTCAATTTCCAAAAAGATATTCTTCTTCTTTGAGATTAAAATATCTATTGTTGTTTCTGAGATGATAGGAAGAAATCAAATGTTTGTTTTATAACCATTTTTCATGATGTCAAAATTGTCATTTCGAGGTACAATTTCAGGAATCTAGAGACTCAAAATTTTGAATTTATATTATATTTTTGAATCCAGATTTTGATAATAATCAGACTTCAGAATTTTACAATACTCAGTCCTTCAAAGTTTCGAGAAACGAGAAGTTTAAGAAGTAGGAAATAGAAATTTCAGTTTTTCTGAAAGACCATAAGAAATCCTTCAATTTCCAAAAACATATCCTTTTTCTTTGAGATTAAAATATCTATTGTTGTTGAGACTATAGAAAGAAAACAAATGTATGTTTATTATGTTTTATAACCATTTTTCATGAAGACAAAATTTCAGAAATCTAGAGACTAAAAATTTTGAATTTATGAGTAAATAAATTCCAGATACCTTGAATTTTTAAAAACAAGAATTTTACAAGAAAAATCCTTCTGGAATTCTTCCAATTCTGAAATAAATAATAATAGATACCTGGAAGATTTCCCCATGAAGATCATCAATTTTCACCAGATTTGGAAACGCGATATTTGCATGCAATAAAAATTCCGTGCGAATAGTTCGCCTCGCAGCTTATCGATACAATAACGCGCTGCCAGAAAGTGTTTGCTGCAGATAATTTCTAATAAATCGCATTATCTGCCAGTCGCGTTCGCGGTTTTCAATAGATGTAGCTGAAGCTGGAATATTGCGAGGCATGCGGGCGCAAAATGAAAGAGCCCGTTATCGATTCGTAACGGTTGTTGCTCCAATTTTCTGCTACCTGGCTTCATCCCACCCACACTCACCATTTTACCTACATTTTGCACGATGCAATTACAGACCATAAACACATCGACTTGTAAATGTTGTAAATGATCGTCCAAGTTTTCTGCGATGATCCACAAGTGATCTACGATTAATTTCCAGGTTTCAATGTCTGTAATTGCATCGATGTATAAATGTTATTGTTTGATGGTGGTTGAAGAATGTTGGTGGATAGATTGACAACATCAATTATTCGAGAGATGTACGAATTTGCGAATTGCGAATGGAAACTTGGGATGCAAATTGATGCACGTCAAAACTTCAAACATGGATATGGATATGATAGTAAAGGATTTCATTTGGCGAATGAAGTTGTGTGCAATCTTGGCTCGGTTTGCGAATCGTGGTAATGAGAAAATCTCATTTCCATGTATCAAACCACGTATTCGCAGAAATTGCGAAATTGTGGGCAGATGTCATTTACAATTTATTGCTTGTAAGTCATTTGAAAACTTCTTATTTGTATCAATTATGATTTACATTATTTCTTCTTGGTAAACTTTTAGTTGAATGTTTATTTCAATCAATTTGGCTTCGAAAAGTAATTATTTTCAAATAGTAATGATGATTCAAATGTAAACTTGAAGCAAATTTTGGTTTTGGCTTTGATAACATGATTTTTTGATCTATTATTTTTGAAGGTCATTCTAGGATCTATTATTTTGAAGGTCATATTTCAGTTGTTGAGGTTGGAACATGATGAAACGTGAAGTTGGTCTTCATCTACAAGAAATTTCAGAATTTGCTTGATCTTGAAGATAGTTTTTCTGTACTTGATAGTCTAGAATTTAGATTCTAGAAGATCTTGACCTTTTTTTCTTTTTTCTGGTATTTTTCTTATAGTTTTGTCTTATAGTTTCAATGAGGGCAGATTCAGAAGAAATTAATTTCTGATTTGGTCCAAAATTTTCTACTTGGATCTATTTTTTACAGATCTTGAAGCAAAGCAAAGAATGAACATGAAATTTTTAAGAAATTGAGTTTGAAATAAAAAACTGGACAAATATTAGAAGATTTGTTTTGATAAGGATAACAAATGAAGTCAACTGTTAAAAGTTCATCAGGTTCTATAAAACAAAGACAGGATCAATCATAAATAAAGGGCAAATTACAAATGAAGAAGAAGAAAGTTTCTGGACTTCAAAATTGTTTCAAAGTTTCTGGTCAATCTTCAAAATCTACAAATTTAAAAAAGACTATTTAAATTTTGTGATTGTCATTTTCTGAGATAGAAGGACTATTTCAAAAAGGAATTTCAACATAAAGAGTTTGAAAACTTAGATTCAGAATTTCAAATCATCTTCATAATTCAAATAGAAAAGTGCAGATTTGAAAATTTATGATTCCAATTAAAATATTTTCATTTTTATGTAATCGATTGAAGAATTTCGATTTACCATGAGAAATTGAAAGGTGCGAAAAACTCATTTGCCTACAAATTGCACCACTCTTTTTTCTTCGATTGCTCCCAGTTAATTACCAATCTTGCACTAGTGAGGAAATGTATTTGCAATAAAAAAACTTCTACATTTTCCTACATTTTCACTCTCTTGTTTCACTCTGAATCTTTCAGCTTAAATGTATCACACATAAAAATTGATGGCTTCTTCAGAAGCCCAACATTTCCCAGAATTTCAGAAAATCTGTAAACTTTTTTGTCAAATCAGAAAAAAAATGTAAAAATGGTAAAAAATCAAATTTAACTTTACAATAAGCCTTCATTGTCCAGTTCTGGCTATTCCAACAAAAGGAGTAATTGAAGCTGATGGTAAAAGTTGCAAAAAGCTCGTCGACCACTTTTGAATAGTAGCAACTTTTGATAGAATTCAACGAACATGCGTTATGGAACCGGAAATGCTTGTCATCTCTTGTTGAAAGGTTGAATCCTGGACGAGGAAGAAAGTTGCCAACGACGACGACGACAGTGAATTTCGCACGCGCAACTCCGGATGGATGTTTGAAGTTCGCGTGCAGATTTAATTGCAGCTCGAGCGCATCGTAAAGCTCTGAAATGCATATCAAATGCGTGGATATTATAATTCAGTGCGTGTGATACTGTCACATTCATCGGATGTATGCAAAAACTGTTAGAGAGCAACGTCAAAGTGGTCATGTATGAACTGGATCTAATTACAACTTACAAGTTCTGATTTTCTGCGTAATTAGATAGAGATCTTTCTGGAATATTCTAGAATGTTCCTTTTTGGGTTGATATTGACTTTAGTCATGTTGGAAATGAAGATGTTGATTTTTGAATGCTGATATCCTTGGAAATTTAAAATTCAATATCAACAACACAGGATGGTATCTAGGACCAATCAAAATTACAGGACCGTATCAATATGATTAGAAAATACAAAAAGTTGATAATATCAAAAAAAAATCATTATCTCTTTGAATGTAATTATCCAAAAACATGTCCTGATAGTCCTGGATGAATGCACCAATTAATGATATCCACTCTACCACGTCATCAGCACCTTCAGGTATCATGGATGTCATCCAGAACTATCTCTAACAAGCCATAACTGAAGAAAAATATTTGACAACATTTCCATAGTGTTTACCTCCCCCATCTGGGGGAAAACCGAAAATTCCGAAGAACCCCAGCTTGAAAAAACCAAATGCGTATGCAACAATGTCATCATCATCCTGCTCGTCGGCGGAGGTGGCGACGGCGTCGGCGTCGAATCGGTTGGCGGACGTCGTGCGAGGGGGTGGAGCGAGCGTCGCGACGTCGACGCCGCTCTTCGGGTATAAAAGAAGCGGTATCAGCGATGCGGAGCACGCTCTTCCTCGCTAGACACCGCTGACACCGCTGCCTCCGAGGTGGCCGCCATCGTCGACGAGTGCTCCACGTCCACCAGCCTCCCGAAGACCTCCACGTTCCAGCCTTCGCGAAGCGTAGTCCCCCAGGTGCTGAAAGCTGCGACCAGAAGCGAGCAGAAGCTTCCAGAAGGTTGGGGTTCTTCGATTGAGTGCACCAGGTCCAGGTGAGTCCTTTTTACACCAAATTTGATTTAGTTTTCCTGCGGTATTTCTATTTTGGATGCTGTTTTTTTTGTTGTTGGTATCCGGAAATTTGCTTCTCTTGATGAAATGAGTCTATTAACTCGTGTGATGGTTCGATGCAGTGTGGTTGAATAGTGTGGGCTTTTGAATTTGAAATTTGCAAGAATGAATGACAGGTGTTTTGTGATGCGGTGACTGCCGCCAAATTGTTTCGATAAATTGCGATTCGGTGACAGATTTTGCTGAAAGCTCTCCACGAAGTGGAGAGCTTTCAGGCGCGTTCAATATGGGAAATCTCCGAAATTGAAAGGTTTTTGATTTGAATGATGTGAACTATTCGTATCGACAGGTTTCTGGTATCAATATTTGTGATTTGTGATTTGATGGGAGTTGAATAATGTCCAAAAAGTTTATAAATTGGATGATAGATATATCTAAAAATATTCAATTTTCATTTGAATTCATTTCCATATTTTATTAATTTAAATTAATGTTTTAAAACTTTTTCCGTTCATAGGAAATTTTATAATGAAAATAAAAATTACAAAATTTTTGAATATTTGAAGTGTATTTTATCAATAAAATATAAAGAAATTTTATAATTATTGCTTGGTAATTTTATCAGGGTTTAATTAGAAATTGAAAAATTGAGTTGAATTATTGAGTATAAGCAACAAGTAGAAATTTTCCGAAGAAAACTTTTACTACGATCAATATTTATAAAATCTCCTGGAATTACTTCTTATATTTTCGATTCTACAAGAATAAATGCAATAATATTAAAATTGCAATCTAAAGTTTTAACGAGGTCTCTATCTGTTATACAAATATTTATCCATCAAAATCTTGATATGATTGTTTCCAAGGATTCCAAGGATACTTCCAATGTATAGTCTAATAATGTAAATTTAAAATTTTCTTCAGTCCTTGACAAAGATTTGAATTGCTCCTATGGATTTGTATCATTATTTCCTAAAATCTTCTTGTTATGATGACATCAAAATAACCAATCATTTCCTATTTGAAACTAGGATAACAAATCGTTAACTATGTTCAAGAAGTTTTTAGGAATCATAAGAAACGAAATAAAAAAAGATTTTTTTTTAAGAAATGTGATAGAAAAATATTTCTTAACAATTATTTCTTTAAGGATAATGCTAATGCTAATTAATTATCACGAATATTTCGAAGCAAGACATTGATTTTCAAGTGAAATAATTTATGGTATTGGAAAAAAGATGATTAATAAAAAAATTTTTGAACAAAATGTAGTTTTAGTTAATTAAGTTGAATTATTAGTTTCTGGATAGTTAAGGATCTAAATATTTTGATCCTTGAGGCAATATAACAACATGAGAACCTTTAAAATATGATAATAGAGGTACCAAACTAAAATTTGTTGTTATACCTGGAGCAACAATGTATAATAACAAAAGAGATAAGATATTTAGCTGAAACAAGAAATTGGAAAAGTCTAAAGTTTTCTGATGAACAAATTCTAGGATAAAAATGGAATAGAAAGATTTTTAAAAATATATTGATAGAAAACATTTATAATTGATGATCATTTTGGAAATTTTGAATAAGAAATTATAATTATAGTAAAAAAAATATTCAATTATGCACAAAATTTATTATTTGTTTAATTTCTGGGAAAATTGCAAAAAATTTGGCATCATAACAAGAATATTTACTGAAATCAAACTGAAATTTGTTGTTTATCTAATGCTAATATTATATAACAAGACAAGGATAAAATAAAACCAAATAAATAAACTAAAACATTATAAAAACAAAATTTTTAGTTTTCTCTAGAAGAAATTCCAGGATAAAGAATGATATAGAAAAATTGATGAAAATTTGAGTATTTGAAAATTAAGAATTTTAAAATCTATGATGTTTATGGTAAATTTTGTTACAATTGTGCAAAAAAAACTGATTAATTGTTTAATTCTCTGGAAGGTCATTTACCAATGAAAAAATTTGCAAAAAGTAAACGTATGAGTATTTCCAGAACGTGCCTAATGAAACACCATTCGCAAACAACCGCAAATATTAGCCGAACACGAATATATTAGCACATTCCAGGAATTAATTAGCAACAAAACAAGGCACTTTTATTAAACACTTTCGCACTACTGCAGCCCTCATTAATAAACTGCGGCTTTTTGTCCTCGAGTCGCTTCTGGCCGCTGGAGTTTCAATTGTAAATGAACATGCATAAATTAATTCCGGCAATAAAACGCAATATGCATACTTATTTGTATACAAAGTCGTCGTCGTTCCCTCTCGGAGCATCCGGAAGGAAATCCTCCATTGGGAAATTAACTCGTCCCGCATCGCAATTTCAGATCAGAAGCTCATTCTTTTTTCACCTTTCTTCGTTGTGTTTGATGTGTTTGGGAAAACGTCGGGAAAACCAACGTAATGAGTAACGATTTTCCCATAAAATATTCAATGACGGATTTGGACGTCTTCTTCTGATGTGTTTTGTTTGATCTTCCATTAACTTTGACAAGAAGAAGAAGATAAGAAGTGATATGATTTCGGTTGTCAATAATGAGCGAAAAGTTTGAAGTTTACCATTTATTTGGTTGACCTTTAAGCGTGTTTTTGTCGGGACTAATGGCTGCTGTGTTGGTTCGGGAATGACGAGTGCTCCTGTTGATCCTGCGGGAGAATGTGGCAAAAATGGGTTTCGAGGGTGCCTGAAGGATCGCTGGGTGGTAAAACGCGAACGTGCTCTTGACACGTTTTCATTCCGCATTGTTTGATATTTGTTTCCGGTGATATCCGGTCGGAGTGCAATCGAATCAAATGGAACGTGTTAATTGTATTGCTTTGATCAAATTTGTAACAATCATTTTCAATCTGCAATTGCATAGATTTAATTATCATACACATCATTTCTTTTTAGCATTTCCAATTAATTAAATATTCCCAACAATAAAACATAATTTTTATTTCAATTTTCCTCATAAAACTCCATGATGTTTAGTATTGAAGATTAGTTAATAAATTTGGTTCTTTGTTGGTATTTTAATTTAGTCAACAATATTTTACAAAAGATAAGAAGCTATAAAAGAAGTTTACACCTTCATTAGAAATTGTTAAAAGTTTTTGAGTCTTATCAGGATGGGAAAATGCGAAACGAATTATAAAAGTTTTAACAAAGTCGTCTCAACTTTCAGTCGGTTTAAATATGAAATGTTCTTATTGCAAATATTCCTTGGATTTAAAATGTAAATATATGTAAAATGTTGCAACATGTAAGAATTATAATTTACCTGGAAATTGTTTAACTATTAAGAAAAACCATGAAATTTAATTTAAAACTTTTGCCTAAAGATGAATATTTTAGAAAATCATATTTAAATGAAAATTCCAAAAGCAAAAATTTGATTAAATAATGAATATGATGAAATAATATTATTTTTCCATTTTCAATTTCATTAAAATTATTTTACCTGAAAATGATGCATATAATAAACATAATAATTAATTAATAATTGCTATATGTACATAGGTAAACATAAAAATTATCTCACATCTGTTGAAATATGTTCATAACATAGCAATTTGTAATCACGACAAGAATAATAGCTGATAATTTTGTTTACACATTGAATGATAACAAAATAATTTAATGAAATTCATCCGAAAATATTGAATGATATCAAAAATAAGTTATAGTAATTATATAAGTAATTTTTCTAACATAAAAATTGAAAAATTATGAAATATTATGAACGAATTGTTATCAATCAATAATATTTGTTTTTGCATTAATTAGTTAAACTATCAGATAAACTATTAGATTATGTATCATCATCATATATTGATTAAATGTAATCATTAATTAGAATCCATAATCCATGTTTATATAATTAATTGATGATAATCAGGGAAGCAAAAATTTAATTGTGAGTAATTTTTGCAAATTTGCGTTGTAAATTGTAAACATTCTTGAAGTGAAGCTATGCACACATTTTGGGTATTTCGAGTTAATTAATTATTTCGTTCTAATTAAGAAAACTGCCTCCGTGCAAGGTGTGGCCTTAAACATACATATTTTGGCCGAAATGTGGATATTCCCAGTTTCAGTTTCAGTTTATTTACCTTCATTACGTGAGGGTCACATTAGGTTTGTTGCTCTTGGTTTATTTTCCCACTGAGATTAACGTTATTAGATTTATGTCCGAAAGTTTGCACGTGCAAAAAACAAAAAAAAAATATGGTGAAAGTTGCTGGACGGCAAAAAACATGAACCAGATAGAAAAACTACTTCAGGATGATGAAACTTTTAGTTATATTTGATATTGGTAGTAAATTTTGAAATTTAAAAATTAGATGAGTAATGACCAAAAACTTTTAAAAAGTGCGCATTGTATTTCTAATACATTCTTCATTTATTGCGCTTTTTGCATAAAAAAATTTTGGTATGTTGGATGTCAAAATATGTCACATGTTAATGCCTTGAAGAATGCAGAAAAAGTTTAAATGGAAACCGATCCTGAATGGAAAATGAAAAAGGGAAGGCGTACGCAAAAGAGAAATAGCTCGGGTGAAATTTTATCAATTTCCAATTGTGACCGAGCTCAAACTTCACGTCGGAAAATTCGTGTGTGAAACGCCTTCGTTTCGCACACAGAAAAGCGGAAAGCTTTTGAGCCTGTTGCTTCACATCCAGCGAGATATATTGACGGTATGTGAATTATGTGCCTCTGTGATGAAAGCGAAATTGGAATTGAATTTTTATTTATTTTCCGGCTTTTCTTCCAAAAAGTCGCTATAAACTTGTGGCTGATATCACAAATGTTATTCTCATCATAATTCTAGACAATTCACATTTTTTCAAAAAGATTGCATCCATCAAATAGTCTTCAAAAAAGTTTGTTTCAAAAAATGCAAAAAGAACAATTAATTTGCTAAATAAAAGTCGTTCGATTACTGAAATATTTTATAAAGTCTGAAAAGTTATTCGCTCCTTAATAAAACTTTTCAAATATCAATAAATTTATGATATATTAATTGAATATGAAAATATACCTCATTATCTTGGGACTACCTGTAAATTTATCCATAATAACCCACAGATAATTATTTTTTCAATTCGAACTTCATAAATTCGCAAATTAATTTTAATCGAATTATAAATTAATCTCAAAGGATTCGCAATGTGTAATATCAAACAGCATAAATATCACTTATATTGGAGTTATAAATTTAATTAAACACAAATATTATTAGGCTGACATTTTCGCACAGCTTTTGCAGGTCAGCGAATTTCCGCAGAATGTCGAACAAATGTGCGTAAAATCTATTTGCAATTAATTAAAAGTTTAACGAGAAAATAGAAATCGGTCGGGCTTTCAGCAGTCATTTGTATTTATCAGTTGGCGGATGCATTAGTGGACAATTGGATGCTAATGAGAACACATTCGAGTTTATCAATTACCTCGAATTCACCCAGAATGAATATTCATAATTGAGAGTTATTGATTTGTGCAATTTTGTTGTTAGGTTTCGTAATCAAATTATACGGTGTTGTAGAACAATGTAAATACAGTTTATAAAGTTTAGATTGAACAAAATATTAATACACATTTTATTATCACTTTTAGAAAGATTCCTATTTTTTTCATTAAAATACTGGGATTTAATGAGAAGTTTTTCGTCTTGAAGTTTTTGCAATTTAGTTTTATTTATCAAATTTGCAATTTCATTTCATTCCAATTTCTATTTGAATAAAAGGAAGTAGAATCCTGACGTGGATTTAATTACTGATGAAGCTTTCCAACTGTTGTATTATTTAGCTTGTTGGAAAGTTTCTAACATTGCAATTTCTACGATATGTGAAATAGTTACATAACTTTATAATTGTTATTATGATGTCTAATTATAAATATATTTTCGAAATAAACAGAGTATTTATGTCTTGTAATATCAAATATGAGGTTGTGATGTTAAATTAGTATTTGTGCAAATTACATTCCAAATTAAGCAACAAGTTTTCTTATAACATTGATAACTTTGAAAAATAAATCTATCAAAAATTTATCAGACTAGTTTACTATTTAATTTTGAAACTGCTTTTTGAAAGTATGAAATAATGATGTCTAAATGTGACGAGATAAATTTTAAGATGACATCCAAAAAATTTCATCAGAAAATTCTCTGCAATTTAAGAGACCCTCAAAAAAAACAAACTATTAAGGAACATCAAAATGAAAATGTCATTTTCATTAACTGACACCATTTCAAATTTGAAAAACCCCTCAAGAATCTTCTTCGATAAATCCTACTCCCAATTTAAAATTCATGTGAACTATCCTTCGACGACCACATATTACAAAAACGATATCGAATGCATGATATATGATAACAAGAGTACTCTTTGCTTGTCATCGATGATGGCTGATATTCAGCCACACAAACGTTGGTTGTATTGACATCTTCGAAGAGGATTCCACAACTATCATCGACGATACGCATCAAGAATAACGAGCAGTATTGACAACGTCTCTGCGAATATTGAATCATTAAAACGATCCTGCATACTAAACTCGAGGAAGTCTGACAGCCTTCCGGATATTGCGTTTTATTTATATTTATCTTGCTCGAGGAATAAATCTCTTCACGGATGACTGAGTTCAATGTAAATATTTGACTGAA
>JARJDZ010009504.1:0-10928 GCA_030264555.1 Aleochara sp. GC000083
GAAATACTATTGGTATTGTCGTCAATTTCCTTAGACATAATGATCACAATTACATAATTCTTTATCTATTATCTCGGGACCAGAAATCCATTACGAATAATTGTGACCATATTTTTTAGGGCCAAAAATTATTATTTTCATTGCCCTTTTTCCTTGTAATATCATTACTCTCAACTTTTCTTCAAGAGTGAAATTTTAACAGTATCAAAATCAAAAAATTGAACCTCTCGGTGAATATACCTACACTAGATTAATGGGTAAAAATACAACACACCTTCAACCAAAATATAAGCAAAGATTTGTAAAAACATTAAACCCACAAGATTTGAAACACTCCTAAAACTTTATATCTTTGACCTATCTCGAAGCTGAAACCTTTTCGGTCGTTACATTATCCGTGGAAGTGGAATGTCAAAAAGTAGGCAGCTCAGCTCGCGCAGCGCGCCCGTTCGATCTTGATTTAAGTGCGCATTCAATTTCGGATTATTTCGGATTTACTTTACACGCCGCATTAAATAATAATAATCACGGCTAATGTCAATTTTAATGCCGCTGCTTATTATCGAATGCGCTGGGGCTGGGGACCTTTCGCGCCGACTTTTATCCATTCGTAATATATTTCCGACGCCGTAAAATGCCCCCTGAAACCGGTTCCCTACTTACTCACTTACTTACTTACTTATTATACACGGCTTACATGCGCATCCCGGCCGAACCCACTCCAGCTGAGATGCATTATGCATTAGTGCACGAGCGTGCATTCGGAATTACGTGAGTGACTCAGTAATAGCGCAAAGTATGCGCGATGCGAGATTATAGGCTCGGGATGCGCGCGCGTTTTTATACATTTTCAATTTTACGCATTTTTATCTTAATATCCTTTCTAGACGTTTAGGGGCTCTTCAATGCAGATGTTGTTAAAGTCTTCACAATTAAAATTTTACATTATTTTCATCTAACGAATGTTATTTGCCTTTAATTTTTGAAAGAGATCGTAATATACTGTTGGATCATAAGAAATATGTTACAGGAAACTTCAATAGATTTTGGCGTTAGGCAACCCACAAAACGTTTTCAAATAATTTATCTGTCATTTCGGAAACATATTATCTGCTGTACTGTAATCTAAGTCAATGGCAGAAAGGTTGTATAAATTAAATTTTATTTTATTGTTATTCAACATATTTTTATTCGTTAATTATTATTTAAATAATTTTAAGTAAATTGAGTGTATTATGATTGAATAAACTAATGCATTTAAATTTATTTAATTTTTGATATGTAAGATGATTGATATGCAACCTATTATGCACCACCCTAGTTAAATAATTCTTGACTATTTCACGTCATTTTTTAAATTTCAGAATATTTTGAGATTCGTGATGTTAAATGACACCATTCAATGTTATTATCTCTGTCGATACGTTTTATTGCATATATCAAACAACATATGGATGATTAAGAGCAATTAAAGCTTTTCCAATCCCTGGGGCACAATTCGAAAAATTATGCGAAGGGTGCCCCTGATGTAATTCCTGCCACCCCTAAATTCCAACTCGACCAACATGCACCCTCGTCGTTGTCAATTGTCAACGATTCTTGTAAACGTTTGGTCTACCCTACCAAACGAAAAAAAAAAAAGAATAAAACAAGAAACAAATGGACGCTGCTGAAATATTTTAATTATGGTTCGTGCGCATGCCCAACGAAACTATGGCAACGCCGAACGGAATCGTGCACATGCGAGCGGAGCGTTTAATCGAAATTATGGAATGATAAATGATAAATGCGCGCTTTCGTGGTCTGAATAAATAAAGCAATAAATGGCGCGCGAGCATTTCGGGCCCGGTCGGTCGCCTGCTGGAAGCTCGCAACTGCCGGCCGATATTACAGCGCGCTGTTGAACGGCTTTGCCGTATAATATAAAGTGGATAAAGTACGGCGAAACTTTGTGTGCGGACACGCAATATGAATTTGCATTTACTTTAAAGTTCAGCGTAAATCTCCACGATCTGTAACATACACATAAAGTGCGCTCGGTAACTTGTTAATATTTATATTCGGATTTGCATTAAGTTTGTCGCTTTTTCTGCACGTACGTATGGTGACATCTGGTGCTCGCTTTTTGTACCATAATATTTTAAATTGCTGCCTACGATAACAATTAAGATTATAAACAATCGAAACTGACTGTTTTTAAAATTAATGGCGAATTTCAATCAATTATATTTCAGGGGGAAAATGTAATTCAAATTTTTAAATGAAATTGATAAAGTGTCAAATGAATTTCGAATCTGTAAATTGTAGTTGAGAAAACGTCACTGATATAATTTTGAAATTGCTATCTGAAATTCAGAAAGTATTACATGTAATTCAGTTTCCATTCAATAAGTTGATTTAATTAATGTTTATAAATTGATTGATAATTATATTTATAATGCCAAACCTGAATTATTTAACAAAAAGTGGCACAAAATCTGATTTGTATTTCTACTCTTTTGAATTTAATTTGATGAATCTTAATTAACTTTGGCTAATCTGAAATACTTTGATTCGTTTCTTATAATTTCTCAATTATATTTACCAAATCTGAATTATATTATAAATGTGGATTACATTTGTTGCTGGTTAATTACAACTTTCAAATCTGAATTTTATATTATACCTTGTGAATTACTGTTTATGAAAATATACAGTATATTGAGTTGCCTATAACCAAAATCTTTACTTTATATTAGAAATTAGATAATTTTCATTTTTTGGAATATTGAAAACTTTTCAAGTTACATTCTTTGAAATTTCAACTTGGAGGTCGAAAAAAATCGAATATCCATGTTTTCTAATAATTCAGCATTCTTCGTTGGATTATCAATTGGTTTGTTCTCTGAGCGACATTTTTGCAATCAGAATGTTTTTCGCCATTTTTAGCCTGAAAGCAATAAATATTTTCGAATTTCTTTCATTATATTAAGTTCATTAGTGAAAAAGTAAATATATAACGATCAATAACTGTTTTTGCAAAAAGGAAGTGCAAAACTAGATTTTATTTAGATTATTAACAACTTTTAAAGTTGTTTTAAGTGGTAATCAATTTAAATAATGAATAAATAACAGCGCAGGAGAAATGTTGTACATGTTTTATAAATATTCTCCTTTATATTTATCAAATATTAATTGCAATTTTTGCAAACCATATTACATATAAAATTGAAGTTTTGCATAAGATAAATTATTTAATTATATTAGTATATTAAGAAGTACTTATCTTATAGAGGAAAATTCAAAGTTTACTCTCCACTAACACTAAGATAAGTACTTCTTAGTATACTAATATAATTAAATTACATATGTATAACAAATCGGAATTACATTTGTTGATTATTTAATTAAAATATAATAATTTGAATTGAATTTTTGCTTTCTGAGTTACTGATACTGTTAGAAAGATTTAATGTAATATAATGTAATTCTGATGAAAAACTCAAACAGATTGCCAAGAACCTTATCCTGTTTAAACAACCACATTTTACAGGAAAAAAATTGAAATGCTTCCAGGAAAATAGAAGATTTTGTCTCTTAATTGCAGAAAATGATCTAGTTCTTCGGAAGTAGTCATGACATGAGCGCCCTCTTTATTCAATCAACTTTCCTTCGAAAGTAATTGAAATTCGAAGATATTAATAAATTTGCGGAAATAAACATCAATTTAAAGTAATAAAGCTGCACGAAACACTTATAAGTCTCAAAACCCTTCCTCCTAGTAAATAATCACGAAATAATAGCAAAATCGAAAAATCGTTATCGGATGAAAAGTTGTTTTCCGAACCGCCTTCCGCATGAAACGAGGGCGCTGATGTGTTGAAAGCATTTATTTTATTGCTCAATTGCGATCGCCGCCAATTGCCTCGATGCCTCCATGCACCCCAAACAACCCAGACACCTCTTCTGCGCGCGCCCTCTTACGGAGTGCTGGTGGTTTTGTATGGAAGTTCGTTAGGCATTCCGCCCACGCGTTTCGCACCCTTGTTTTGCACCGACGTGCGAATGTTCGGCCGCGAAACACGACTGTGTCTGTCGGTCGGGGGGCGGCATGCGTGTGCCCCAAGCACCAAGGTCCGCGCAATTGCCGAAATGTATTCGCCCGCTTATTTCCATGACAGGGACGCGCGCCGCGGGCGTTTCCCTCGGATTTGTTTGCAACGTTTTCAACCACCAGTCGCGCCGACGTCCTCCATCCACCCCCGTCGCATTGCTGCCCCCCGCCGACAGGCATACACACGGAGGATTTGCATAATCGTATTGTGCGCACTTTTCCTCTTGAATGCCACCGGAAGACGAAAATAAGGGAAATGGAAATGGAGGAAACAAGAGGGGTAAATCGTGCAATTTGTTCAACTAAGCTAATTTTTTTTCTAGGCGTGCAAAACTCATAAGTAACCAAATATTAAAATTTCAAGAATTTTGTTATCTAATACATTTTTATGTGTATAGTGAAACTCAATAGTGAAAACCAATTTAATTGGTCTGATTTTTCAAATCCATTAGATTAATTTCGTTAGCGACATAGCGACAAGCAATGTTATATACGACAAACAAAAAATATCTCAGCCATATTGAAGTAATAATAGCGCGTCCGTGTATATTGAATATTGTATATCATTAAGTAACATGACGCTTCATCAATGGCGACGCTAAAAGAAAGTAATGCGATCCTAATATGTCATTATAGACTCACCTAGGGATATCATATTCGACCAACCATCGAACAAGTATAACGAATGTTAAAAAAAAAAAAATAATGAACTAAAACCCAACAAAGAACTGTGAGTAATCTAGGCAACCAAATATACGCTTGGTGATTTCGATTTCTTACGTCGTCGTAGTGCTGTGACATTTCATTTTATGCGACATCGCTATAGTTCGGCGGTAAAATGATTCGAGTAATGGAACGCATCGCTTACGCAATTACGAGTTGATTGCACGGTGGTTGAGATAAAAGGTAATTACGCGGATTGCACGCCCATTCGATGTGCGCACGCGCGCGCCTATAGTCAGCACCGACGCAATTACCGTCGTCGGCAGTGAGTGTTATAATTACACGGCCTGCCGCACACGGCGCGACGAAAGAAAAACAAAACGAAAATAGACGTCAAGCAAATAAAGCAGACTTTGTGCAAAATTACAGCCAGCGCCATCTATGGAGGAAAAAGACACAATAATTAATTTCAAAGCAATCCTGGTTGCCTATTTGGGTGAAAGTATCGCTATCTAGTGAGCAAAATTTAAATTTTTTGGTACTTTATTCAAGAAATGTGGATCTTATCGGATAAATGTTTGTTTTTCATGAGATTTTGTTGCCTAGGAATTTGCCAGCTGAAAAACTGTCAGATGGGTCGACAGTTTTTCGAGACAAATTCCTTATAGGCAACAAAATTGAATTGAAAAATTGAAATGTAGAAATTGGTAGTAAAGGTAAAATAAGTCCAATTTCATCTATTTTCTAGTTTTCGGAATTCAGAAAAGAAACTCTTCAATTAATTTTTTGATTAGGTTTGAAACCATGGGAAACTCGCGAAATCTTCGCAGAGAAACCTAAATTTTGATCCAGAGTCTAACCCGGCCGAAAGTGAGGTGTATCTCTGGAGCAAACACTAATTTATAGCCGGTGGCCTTCGTACGACCACCACGCTCCCATCTCCAGCGAGTTATACTCCGGATGGCATGCTTCGTCGCTCCTCTTCCAGCCACGAGCAAAACCCCCATCGCTGCATAGCAATACTTGACGTACCCTCGACGTGTAGTGCACTTATTCGCAAATTTATCCCGCATATATACACCAGCGTCTCGCTCCGCTGCGCAAAAACCACCCGGGCCACATCTTCGGACATGGCGCATGGTCCTGCACTGTAGATGCTTCTCGGCGCACCGAGATATGTGCAATAAGTTGGAAGCCTGAGGGAGCGGTCGGGCGAATGCCAGCGACGCCGAGGATGCACGCCGACGAATTTATTTCGTGCCATCCAGAGAATTCCTCGTCGATCCCTTATGTGATTAGACGTGGAATTGGTTGAGATGGGATGACACGGCGCGGCTCGAAAATGAGCAAAATTCCAATTGATTACTTTATCTCCGCGTACAGACTCGTCCATTATTCAGTTCGGGATTGGGTTGAAGTTGAAATATGTTAGTTGCGAGTGCAATTTCAATTTGATGACGTGATTTTGGAACTGGAGCATTTAATTATTGCACATATTTATGCTTACTTCGTGTGTAGAATGGATTGTTGTGTTATGGCCAAATTATAAGCCAAATTGACGACAATACCAATAGCATTTCTAGATGGAATTTTGCAAATATCTAAATGCCAATCGAAAGTACATTAAATTATCTAAAAAATATGGTGTACATTATTTTGATTGGACTTCCGGTCGCGATATAATACATAAAGGATTAAGTAATCCCGATCGCTATGTTTAATCAAATTGACGACAATACCAATAGCATTTCTAGAAGGAATTTTGTAAATGTCTAAACACCAATCGAAAGTACATTAAATTACCTATAAAATATGGTCTGAATTATTCGGATTAGACTTCCGGTTTCGAGATAATACATTGCAAACGGAATTTTGTTAATCTGAAAAGGGGATTTCCAAGAAAGAGTTTGACAGATTTGCAAAGAATACAATTAATATTTATACCCTAAAAATCTACTTTTTCTCATTTTACTGGCCCGTGGACTACTAAAGGTTAGGAACCCTTGTTGCAGGCAACCTTCCCTACACTTCGTTTGACAGTCCCCAACCTTCAAGATCTTCCAGGGAAGATTAAAATTTTATTTCTTGGTTGTTTGTTGCTTCTTAGTTTTTTTTTGTCTAGTCAGAAACAACTTAAAAATAATTTGTTGTATAATCATATATTCTATATGCAAATGTTACACGTTTTACAGTTCCGATCATTTCATACCGTCAAAGATTTAAATTGTCAGACGTACATAAGATACAGATTGTATATTAATTAAAGCATTCAATTTCTTGCAAAAAAATAATAAATTAATTTTTGCTACACCTTAAATTTAGTAGTACTATATACTAAACAAAATTCAAAGTTGGTAACTATAATATTTCCACAAGAAAAACGAAATTCCTCTCATTCGACGGCAGAACGAAACATAAAAACTAAGATCTCATAAAAACTATGGAAATGGCGATAAAAATATAAACGTAACACGCATTGTCAGGAGCGGGGAACTTATGAAGTGTGGATTCGGAAGTGGAAGAAGTATGTTGCGCGGAAAAGTTTACGACGCCGTCGAGAGCCGAGGGGGAAGTTTTACGACTATCGCCGCTCCCGACGCATCCAGGGCGCATCCTTGCCCATATTCCTGGACGCACGCACCGCCGCCGGCCGGACCGAAGAGGGCCGCTGAGGACGATTGAGGCAATAGGCAGGACCCATCCCGGGACGCATCCCGGCCATCGGCAACCGCCAAGGTGTGCATGAATGTGCGCGAGTGTGTGTATGGGTGTGTGCGAGCGCAAATACATAAAATATGAACCCGAGGAATATCTTCATCGCTAAACGAATAACGACGGGCCGCGAGCAATCGAGGTCGTACGATGAATATAACTTTATGGAATCGTAAATATCAATTTCGTTTTATTGCCGCATGCCTGCGCTCGCGAATGTATAAAAATATGAAATGTCCGTGCGTTTTTGTTCGCTGCTGCTGAAGGATTGACAATACTTTGTTGATTTTCCAGTTCGTATTGTTTCAAAAATATTTTAGAATAATCCCTTAAAGTCCTTGGTTTTAGTTCAGTTCATGAATTTGAAGATGTGACATTTGATGGTCTGAACCATTAATACCAACGGATCCAGGTTGCTGTCAAAGGTGATCAAACGTCATTAAGTGCTTCAAATGACAAATGGCATGGAAAACCCCAAAAAAGTTGAACATTTATTTTCTGGTATTGTATCATGTTCAAAAATGTTAACGATTAAGCTGACCAACTCAAATAATTAATTATTCCTTAATTTATTATTTGGTAATATCTACTATAGGCAACCACCTTTCAACAACTTTGTCTCAATAACAAGAACAACTAAATGATTAGTCAATGATAACAAAAAAACTTAAGTCTTGCCTCATCAGAAAAGCACCAACAATCTTAATAATGCAATAAACATATCCATGTTTATTTGTTTAAACATAAGGCATAGTGATTGCTTATAAGCAACTCAACATCCACCAAAATCTCAAAAGTTAACTTGGTTGCATAAATTCTAATGATATGTACTTGAATTGACTGCATTGTTTTTGTCATACATTCAATCCCTTGGGGCTCTTCTCGAATGAGACAAACGAATCCATAGTTCTACCATTCTGAATGGGGACATTTGTGCTTGCTGAACTATGTCCGCCGTCTGCCAGCTTGCCGCAACGCATAAATTACTTATAAATGGGTGGATTGTGTATTCCATGTCGATGCAATTGCGGCAATGGATGCGGCTGGATGCGAAATCCATCGCAACCATCAGAGATCAGTTGCAGTTCCTCGTTGTTGGATATCGAAGTTATTACTTCAGCTCAGCTTCTGCACTGTACTTTGCAAAACTATTTCGCAATTTAAAAGTATACCCTGCAAAATGTCTTTCAGCATCATTGCTTTATGATTGCGAAATGTCATCAAAAGTGAAGAAGAAAACAATAGGTTCAGAATGGTAGATCAAAATCAGCATCCTTAATTCGAATGAATGAATTTGTTTTATCTTACTGGAGCGTATAATGTTGCATTTGGTATGCGTGTTTTTAGTGATAAAAATTGAATATATTTCACTTGTAAAATCAGTGACGTACATTTTTCTACAAGTGGAATAAATGAATACCTTTTTTTTCTACAAGTGGGAGAAATGAATGACATCTTACATAATAAAGTGCTATTGGGCGCATTCAGCGGACTCACCGGTCAGTCAACAGTTGACCAAATTGTCACTAAATGGCAACGTTGACTCACCGGTTTATGATACCGGTGGGTATTTTGCTCACCGCTTTTCAAATGCGGTGAATAAACAAATCAGGAAAACAAAAGCATCAATTCATGCGATTTTGAAAGCTTCAAGCGTCATTGGTATAGTCACGAAGGGAGTAATAATAATTATTCCCTCTACGGGCATATGATGCGCAAATTTTCTGACGTTATTATTTGCCAAACCACCGGTGCCTGTTTTTATGTCACTCAGTGAAAATCCACCGGTGAGATGTATCGGTTAGTCACCGGTGAGTCTGCTGAATGCGCCCATTGTTACTAAGGTATCAAGATTTTAAGGTTTGGCAAACATAATCATAATGTGCCAGTNCGCCGTCTCAGGGGTAAGTCGAACATTAGAGTAGTAACGCCATTGTTTAAGAAACCGATACAATCCTTGAAAATCTGGACAATCTTTGTGCCAAATAAAAGTAGTGTAGTGCTAAACTTCCATATCGGATGTTTACAGCGCCCTCTATGCTCCTTTCGAGTTACCCTATAACAAAAACGCCCCAAAAAATGGAATAATACGCACATATACGTTGCTAAATATCATTTGGCAGGCTTGCAAACGCAATTTATAAAGTTCAGCGACGCATTTTTCACCGACACATTACCGAAAAGTCCGGCAATTTTTCAGCAGCGACATTTTCGTCCGCTATCAGCCGCCAGCGCGCGGCAGCCATCGCAGCAGATTTGCATTTATTTCCGGATGGAACAGCAGCGCCCGGACGCGAACATAAAGCGACATTCAAATAAATTGCCCCCCATTGCCCCAACGATGGTCAGTCAGCCCCAAATGGATCCAGCCACACGTGGGTGGACCCATTGGTGTTTCGTGCGCCATCTCGCCGAGCTCCTATCATTTCCCTATCAAATTACCGATCAAATGGCCTCGATTTCGATGACCAGCCCTTGTCGGGCGATATCAATCGCGGGAGGGTGGCGAATGGCCGAAGTTGGATTGCATTTTCAGTCGCTTTGCGGCCGCTTTCCGAAGGTCAATGCAATTCGAGAATTGGACAGCTATCGATTACTGACAGTCAATAATTTGCAAATTTATTGTTGGTCGTTATCGAAAGACTGTACCTTTTCCATGTGTAATTGAGAAAGTATTATGTGATTTTCAGAAAAGGAGAAATGTCATTCAGATTTTGAGAAATCAAATTGAGAAAATGTCAATTGTTATCTAGAAAATGTCATTTTTAATCCAGAATGCCATAAATGAAATTCCTATCCAAGAAATGTTATTTTAAAATTGTCATTTGAAATTCTGAAAGCATTAAATCTAATTCAGATTCCATTCAATAAGTTGATTTAATTAGTATTTAAAAACTGAGTAATAATTATTATTTAACAAAAATTTGCACTAATGTGTTTTGAATATTAACTCTTCGGAAGTTCATTTGAATTATTCTGAATTTCAAAACATTATTAAAACATTGAAAATTACAAAAATCAGAGCTGAAATAGCCAACATAAACTAAGAATATTTTGGAGATTCATATGAGCGAATAGGAAAGTAACCCGTATCAAAAAATATTTGAACTAAAATATTGAAGCAATTCTGAAATATAATGAAACATCTAATATTTAGAAAAAAACTGCATAAATTGTGGAAAATAAATTGAAATTTTGCTGGTGATTCATCTGAGTGAATAGGAAAGTAACCCAAAATTACAAAATCAGATGTACTGCTGAATTTCTCAATTAATATTTTGGATACTTTTCAAAATATGATTGAAATATTTATATAATATATTGAAGATGCATATAAAAGAATAGTAGTATTTTCATAATTTTATAACAATCTGAGAATATTTCGGCATTTAATTATTTCAGGAACTATTATAGGAAAATTGATATATTCAATATTTTAATCAATCTATACATTTTTCAG
>JARJDZ010009509.1:0-37459 GCA_030264555.1 Aleochara sp. GC000083
AACGATACGAGACAATATCTGAAGACATTCCTCATCTCTTTAACATATGCTTAACATAAGTGAATAGGCAATAAACGTGCAATTCATTAAACCGTCGAAGAATTCGCGAAAAACCAATAAGAGAGGATACGACTCGTGCAGTTTATATGCAATAAAAACCAATTGTTCCGAAAATATCCCGGCGCGTATCATTGAATTTAAAATTTTATTATGAGTTATAGCTATTAAAAATGAAATAAAGCGTGTGCACGTCAAACACCTTGAACCAACAATCCAATAAACGCAAATAAACAATAAATTAAAAATTCCGCAATGGAGAGAGTGTCCACCATATAATTAGTGGAACGAACATGCGAAATATTTCATTATTTGTCTGACTGATTGTACTCCAAGCGACCAAATGAATATTGCCACCCTTATATCGACAGAGTAAACAAATTGGAGTCATAATGAGTGGAACGAAGATGGAAATATTTCGATTTCTGAACGACAAAGATGGGAATATCTTGTCATCAAAATGGTACTCTTTCAAGAGAGGGACTCTTTCCTCACGAATCCATCCATCGTCCTGCATCGCACATCTTCGTCTCTTCGCATTGTTACCTCCAGGTCCATAAATTAGCTTCGTATAAATTCTGGCAGGCGGCAATAGACACTTTCCATTTAATATTCAATCATGCGCGCATGCGCACATTTTGCGAATTAACAAACAGCTCCAAGTGGAAACGAAGAAAGAAGAAAAAAAAACGAAATAATAATAAATATGAGCGCGCGAAGAATGAGAAGCTGTAAAAAAGTGCGCGCATGCAAAAGTTTCGCACTAAACGCCTTGCGCCGTAAACATTTATCGTCATGAATGTAAACGTTTGCGGATTGATGTAACTTCATAATTTATTGCCGTTTTAAAGGCAGGCCGAGCACACACATTGTAAGAAGTTCCTCCTCGCTGGCGCTTTTTGCAATGTGGTTTACTGAAGAAGACCAACCATCAGCACCGTCATTAGCGGCTTGAAATGAGTGTTTTTGTTCATGCAGTGAACATAAACAATGTGTTTTTGAGCAATTGCAATTTTCGGTACAATGGAAAATGGGAAAGTGTGTGGTTTTGTATGGAAGAAAGTTTCGTGATAATTTGCAATACAATGATGCAAATTTAAGGTGAATTTGTGATTGGTGATTGGTTTGGAGAAATGTTATCTTGTCAAAGAAGATTTTGTAGTAATTGTTGATTATTGATGCATTGCTTTTGCAAATTGTTATTTTTGGGTTATTTTAGAAATTAGTTAGAAACAAAATGCTAAAGTTTTCAAAAAATTGAATTCCAATTGAAAATTGGCAAAATATTTCCTTGAAATAAGGTGAAAGTATTTAATAAAATAATAAGAAAATTACCATACTTTTTGCTAAATTTTCTGCAAAAAATCATAAAAAATATTAACTCGTTACTACAAATTCAAAAATTTTATTATCGAAGATATTTAATTTAGTTATGAAAAATAACTAAAATAAAATAAAATAACTAAACTAAAATAAATTTAAAATTAAAGTATTGTTAAAAATTACCATACTTTTTACTAAATTTTCTGAAAAAATATAAAATATAAACTCGTTACTACAAATTCAGAAATTATATTATCGAAGATATTTAATTTAGTTATGAAAGATAATTAAAATAAAATAAACTAGCTAAACTAAAATAAAATAAAATAAAATAAAATTCAAAATAAAGTATTGATAAAAATTACTAAACTTTTTACTAAATTTTCTGCAAAAAATCAAAAAAATATAAACTCGTTACTACAAATTCAGAAATTTTATTATCGAAGATATTCAATTTAGTTATGAAAAATAACTTTTTCTGGAATATCGAGACAGATAGGTTAATTTTAAATCTTTTAAATAATTAGTTTAAGGTTTGATCCAACAGATTTTCTATTTTCTATAAATTTTCGTAAACTCATTTATCCAAAATAATATTGTTTTTCATGTAATTTCCAGAGAGAAAAGGTGTCAAATTATTTAAATTAGAATCTCCTTCACGAGTTTGAGTTTCTATTCATGAATTCGGGATCATCCGCAATCTGAATTGGTAATAGAATTCTCTTCTTCTTCGGGGATTTCAAACAGGGTTGGACTAGTACTGAAATTGATGTATATCATGTATTTTATTAGATGTACTCACTGTAAATAATTCATAAAGAATTTTATTGTCAAAAGAGTTCCAATTGAAACAGAAATGATTTATCGAAATTTTTGAAAATCAGTTATTTTTAAAATGTATTAAATTTTCCGAAAAATTCCATTAGTACAAATGCAGAGAATAAAAGTGTGGATAATTCTATAATTTTTATTTTTTATTCTTTAATTCTATTGAGTGATACGATAATTTATTACATTAGAGAAATGAAATGATTTTTACAAAACAAGCCAAATAAAAAAAAAACAAATTCCCTAATATTTTTTAATTGTTGTCAATGATTTTGAAAATTAATCGAGTTTCTGGAAATGATACATTAAAGGATATAAAAATGTGAGTAAATCTTTCATGTTTATTCTGTATTTCTATTATATCACGAATGAGTGAAATGATAAATTATTTCACTAGTGAAATAAATTTATTTTCACATATAGAAACCAAAAAGAAAAAAAAATCCCTGTAGTATTTCTTATTTTTTTAGAACGTCTTTTCGGATTTTCGAAAATCAATGATTTTGAAAACAAATTGAGTTTTTTGAAATATGTAATATATTAATACTACCATAGGATAATAAAATGTAATGAGTAATTCTATCATATTTATTCTATATTTCTATTATTTACGAGTAAATCAGACGATGCCAAGTTTCACTAGTTAAATAAAATGATATTTACATTAGAAGCCAAATGAAAAATTAATTTATTGTGTAATTTCTTTGATTTTTTTTTAAATTTTACAGTTAATGTTTAAAAATTTTAAATTATCTTCATTAAAAATAATGTAATTTTTCCTTGAGAATTATTATTATCTTTGATTTTTAGAGTGAAACATATAATCTGATTAAAAACGTTATTATCTAATGACTCATCAGTTTTTACGTACTAATAACAATAATTAATAAATAAAAATACCATGTAATAAAATATTTGAAAATACCAGAGTTTTAATTTGATTTTTTTCTTTTACAGAGACGTATTTAATAACGATTTATTGACGATACATTCAATATTATAAAATTTTCATATATGAAACGTATATATATCTATAGAAAATAATTATATAGAATATAGAAGAAAGATCTTAAGCCGAACCTGGTAAAAACGCAAATTTATAGACGAGATATCTCGTGGAATCTGGATGGATGACTGCAAGTTGACAAAACATTGTGAGTGCTCTCATCATTTGTCACAAAAATGCATAGCTAACAAAGCGTCGAAAACCGCCCGACAACGTTTTACATTATTATTCCTCATCCTTCTCACCTCTTTGGCGTTCGTCTCGTTCGCGGGGGCGGCATTTTCACGTTTGGTTGGAGTGAGCAAACTGTATACTCTCGTTTGTACACTCACCGCCAACAGCACCACCTCCAGAACCGCCAACGTGACGTTAGTGAGTGTGTAACTATGCGGGGGCGGTAAACGTCTATGTATATGCCTATGTATGTGTGTGTGTGTGTGTGAGTAAAAAGTTGGCGCTATTCCTGCATTTCAATTAAAAATATTCAAACATTAGCTCGTCATTTATGCTCTGCGAGATTCCATAATTGATTGTGTTACCGAATCTCACGCCAGAGTGACACATGCATCCAACCGCCCCCCACTCCATTTTCAGACATGCGAAAACGATGTTACGGCCGTGTCGTGCAAAAGGTTCGCAATGCAAACATCCTCTTTAGCATTTGCCACCCCTCAACAGCACAAAACGGGAAGCGGTGCATATTTTTCTCGCAGGAAGGAAAACTAATACAAAAATCAACAGTGTTACTCTTCTTCTTCTTCTTCTGCTTCAGCTTCGGGGGTGGCGGTTGATGCTAATGAATAAGCGCCCAGTGCAGTGTGCAAAATGTGCAGAGAAACGCCAACGAGGAGGAGGAGGCTTTGTGCAATTATTCGGCCAACATAATCATTGCTCTTCTCATTCATCTTCAAACAAGGCTGCAATGGGGTTGAAAGGCCAAGAAGAAGACGAAGAAGCAGTAGAAGAAGAAGGGGTGGTTGGCGCAATTACAGCCGCATTGGTGCGAAATGTTTAAAATCGCGAATGATCGTTTAAACGTCTTAATAAGTTAGAGCTTTAATTTCCGTATTTCCGTGCCAATGAGATTCCAGAAGTTTCACACAAAATTAAATGGTTGGGGGTAAAATGAATATTTAGTATGATAAGTATTTCTGAAGTTCTTTTTTTTGCAAATTTAAATCTATTAAAGATGATACTTAGTTAACTTTTTAGATAAAATTACAAAAAACTATTTGTGTAAATTTCTGTTTAAAATTAGTAATTTTTCTAAAAATGTCATTTCTTTTTG
Organism: Aleochara sp. GC000083; assembly: GCA_030264555.1. Classification (NCBI taxonomy): domain Eukaryota; kingdom Metazoa; phylum Arthropoda; class Insecta; order Coleoptera; family Staphylinidae; genus Aleochara; species Aleochara sp. GC000083. The sequence goes on from JARJDZ010009509.1 coordinate 4,503, forward strand.
TTTAACAAGGTGTGAATACAAAATTTTCCATTGAATAGATTCAAAATTTTGGATAGTTTTCTGAACCTGATATATTTCTACAAGCATTAATTTAACTTGATTCAAAATTCCTCGAATTTTTTGCAAGGAAATGCATTAAATTTATGTATTTTTATTCATCACTTTTTGGCTCTTAAAATGCTTTTTTCCAGAAAACTTAAAAATATCAGATAATTGTTAATTCTTTTAAAATTCATATAACTTTTATTGGATAACTTTAATTATATTAACTTATTAATTTTTTTCTAATAAATCAAAATTAGTTTAATTTTTCTTTGAGATTCAATTTGAATGATTATTTTCTACAATTTCTGAAAAACATTATGAAATATGCTGATAATTATTATTAATATCTTATATATATTAATATCTACAGAAATTAATTTCTGTGGAAATCAACCTTAATTTTAGTTTTCTAAACTATTGGAAAGATTTTAAAAAATTATGCAAAACTTTTATTTAAGAGAAAAACTTAAACTTGAATAATTTTGAAAAGTTTAGTTTATATTCTCCCTTAAGGATTTTTTTATAAATTTCCTATTAATTTTAAAAAAAACATTTTTGCAAAAAAATGTCATGTAATAATAATATTAAATTTATTCTTTAAATTGCTTTAAATAGAATATTTTTGCACAAAATAAAATTTCTTTATACTATAGTTCATATCCTGTCTACAATTCCTTTATATTCTCAGAAAAAATTAATATTTTTTAACAACATCTAAATGGTAAAACTTTCTTATCTGAAAAAAGAAAATTGCATTATTTCAATCTGAATTGCATTTTTTTGAGCTTTTATCACATAATTATATAATTTAATTTGCAAAATTTCTATATAATAGAAGATGTATAAAATTAAATTTTCTGAAATATAAGTATATGCTTTTTAAATCAATATTGAAGAATTTTATTACAAAATTTTTCCTTTTTTACAGAATATAACTTTTTCAATGAATTTAATATGTTCAAATATTTGAAATATTTCTAGAAGAAAAACTGTTTCATCTCAATTTTCAGAAATTTAATTAATTTATACTTTTTATAAAATAATCTGAATTATAATTTTCTATATTGTTTTAACTTCAACTCAATTGGAAGAAAATTAAATATTCAGTACCAAAATTCTTCATTTCAATAGTATTACAATTTTATTCAAAAAATGCAATATTATAACAATATATAAATTAAAGAGATACCCCATAAAATTAAAAATCATCACCAGAAAATCTTTCACGAACGAATTCACTTACACCTTACAATTTACAACAATCCGTCAAGATCAACAAAACCAAAAAAAATAAAATAAATAAGAAACGAGAAGATCTTGCGGCAAACCAAGAAGAACAAGATGAAGAAGAAGAAGTAGAAAAGTCGGATAAACACAGAGAAACGTTGCTTGCATCTGTCAGACGAAGAAATTTATGCATTTCGAGCTTTCGGAACAATTGAATTCCGCAATGGATATCGACTACGACGACGACGAAGAAGAAGCAAACAGGGGAAGCACATGGAGGGGGAATTAAACGACGCGCGATAACTTAAGCTGTAAAATATAAGTAGCATCAACTATTTTTATGGTTTAATAGGCTTCCGACTCGATGGATATATTGCTTTCATTTCGATTCCGGACGAGGGCGTAATCTATTACATTACGATGCGCGCTAATTGCTTGTGATCGAAGCTGGTTGCTCCCGTAGGAACGGAATGCATCCGGGGAATCCCCAACAAAATTCAGTGTGATTCGTATCGAAAGCGGCAGCAATGATTTTACGAGTTTGCGATATACGAGCGAATTGTAACGAGTAGAAATATTCTAGAAGGTTTTCATAGAACGAGTGAGATGTAGAATAGATGTAAATTCTTTGTTTGTAAATATTAAAATTTGTTCTTCATCCAACGAGTGATTATTTTCATTGTCTCAATTCTACAGTTCAAGACGTTTTTCTTATGGGTATATTTGAACTACAATTCCAATAGATTTTGAGATGCCTTACTTTACGAGCATAACATTTCTGGAAAGTTAATTATTTAATGTCTCACTTAATGAGCTGCAAGTTAATTACAAAAATAATATTTTCTATGATTAGTTTTTAAACCCATTTTTAGATACATTTTAATAGATGAAACTTTATATTAACTTATGATAATGAGATGTTTTTGTTTTGAATATTAATTTTCTTCGCAATTTTCTTAATAAAATGTTGCTGGATTAAACTGAAATACAATTTGAATGTATTTATAGTAATCTCATCCTATGAGCACTAAAATTTAGGAAAATTATTCACTTAACGTGTAATATATCACATAACTAGCTAAAAACTATAGCTGTAACATATTATAACATATTATTTTTAATACATCTTTGAAATATATTTTAACTAATGAAAACTTTAAAATAATTTATCTAAAAGAAATGTTTCACTAAACGAGTAAATTTTTTGTGGGTAAAACTCCGTATCATATACTTTGTATCTTTTATATAACGAGTTAAATAAATTCTAACAAGTTACTTGTTAACTTATGACTCACACAACGAGCAACTCGTTATCAGTTTTTTGCATTTTCAATTGATTCATTTCTTGAACATGAGTTCCAAAAAAGAAAAACTATATTTAAAACAAAACCGTCGTCAAAATGTTATTGAACAAGGTGATGTAAAATTTATAAATTTTTATTTAACCTACAAAAACGTAGATTTCTAAGAAAAATAAGATTTATCATTTAAAATTTCTTGTTTAAGTTATTTTTGTAATTAAGACGCTGTAGATTATAATTTCTTTAATAAAAGTTGAATCAAAGATGAATGTATCTACGATATAACTGAGATGTAACTTGACTATAATTTGATTTTATACTGAATTTAACTATATTTTGTGCTGGTTAATATTTCACTTCATCATTTTCTTATAACTAGAAATATACATACATGTTGAAATTGTTCCAATTCAATTTGTATCATTTATGTATCTTACATATAACAATTATGTAATTTGGTGCTCACATAAACTAAAGTTCATTTCAACAAGATATCATATTGGTAAAATATCAAAACTTGTATCAAAGATGTATCTACGATATAAAAATTAAATATTTTAGATTACCCTATAAATTTTGTAAATACAAGGAAATAGATTTCGTATGCCAATACAAATTTGTCATTTTAAATTGCCATTTCGATTTTACATTAGTTTGTGTGTGTTTTAGTGGAAAATCGGGCGGATATAATCAGCGTAGACAAAATGGCAGAGACAATCCGGACGAAACAAACGAATACGCGTTATAATTCGGTGTTATCGGATGCGGTCGGAACGCAAGCCGCAATAACAAATCATTCCGTAAGCTTCGCTGTGCACTAACAGTGCGATTAACAAACACGCGGTTTGCTGATTTTCACCGTTTCCACGTTTGCTTATTTGCGGTTTTTCCCCTGGCTTTCCCTTCCTTTTTCATCGTTCGCTCCCCAACGATACAATCCGACGATATCCGACGATCGATCGAAACTCATCGATTCCTAACACGAGCGCTTGAAACTTCAAAGCGTGTGACGCATGCGCAGCACTTGTTTATTTGGCAACCGATAGCAACCAGGTGGCCGCACATTGTGTTCTATTCTTAAGACAATACCAACCAAAACACTTAACCCAACTTACTGAACGCATTCGAAATACTTAACCCAACTTAATGCATGGTTTCGTTTATTTTCTTAAACCCTATGAAACCATTCGTACGCATACGTATTTATTTACGACTTCCTCCTTTGTCTCCATCAGTAGACATTAAAGAATAAATAAATTCGGAAAAATGTGAAGACTTACATCGAAATCCACGTCCATCATCATGAATCCCTCCAGTTGGTGAGTCCGTCCCACCGCCTCCTGCAGGTCCCTGCGACATACTCGTGTCGCCATCCTCGGAGGACATCTGCGCGTCGAGACTCTCCTCCTTTACAGCAGCGGAGGCGGCCAACGAGGACGAGGCCGACGACGACGATGGCGGTGGTGGTTGTGGTGACATCGACGCGCTCGCTGGCGAGCAGGAGTCGGTGCGTGGGCTCGGCCCCAGGAAGCGCTCGTCCGTCGGCGAGAAGATGCCCCCATGATGCCCACCACCACCGACTCCTCCACCAGGTGCACCGCTGGCGGCGGCGTGCACTGTGTCGGCGGCCGTCTCGATCTTGAGGCATTTCGGAGGCGGCGCGAACGCCGATGGCGACGGAAATGGTGTCTTCAGGTCGGCGAGCGGCCGGAAGGCGCCCGAGCCGAGTGAAAGACCCGGATGCAGGAATTGCGGCTGCAGATGGTTGAGGATGTGCGCGGGGAGGCCGCCGTACGCCGCCTCCATGTGACGCAGGCCGAAATTCGAGACGGAGAACGGTCGGTGGAGGTCTTTCGGTGCTTCGGACATTTGAAACTGGAACGAAGAAAGAGAGAGATAACAATTTTATTAAATGTAAACTTATTACATTTATATTTTTAAAGAAAGAAATTTGTGTGGGATTATGAAAACGTCGGATTTGTGTTCTTATCAAGGTTTAATTAGGGCAAAAGGTTCGAACGTGCGGTAATGAATGATATGTTAAGTGTGGTGCATGCGAATAATATGCATAATGATGTTTTAGTGTAATTTAATTCATAATGTATGTAAGTCATGAGGAAATAATTGAAATTTAATATGTTTATTGCGAATGAAAAGATTTTTAAAATTTTATTTTTTGTTAATTGTTATGTTTTTTAGGTTATAAATTGATTATAATTTCATTTTAAGTCAGGTGCAACTTGGTTATAAGATTTGGATTCAAATTGCGTTTAGATTTCAAAAATATCTGGAATGTAACTTGGTTTTAACTTCGTTGTTACATGATTGCTACCTGGTATTAATATCATTCTAAAATTGTTGTTTGATAAACGTCTTATGTTTAATACTAAGAAAAATATTGGTTAATTTCAAATTATTTTAGTGTCTAAAAACTAGTAAGATTCAACTAGTTATAAGAATATAACACTGATGTATCTGGAATATATCTGATTCTAATTTACAATTTGGTTTGATTTGGATTTAAATTTAGATTACTATTTTGATAAATAATTTTATTATTTCAAAAAAGTTATAAATTGGTATTTGATGCAATCAGCGATGTATCAGAAATATAATTCTGTTATAACCTGGTTATAAGATTTATCCCGGTAACAAGTTAGTATTTGATTTGCTTCCATGTAACTTGTCTCTCAGAAATATTCCATAAAAAAGCAGAAATCTGAGAAATAATTGGGTGGTTATTTGATTGTAACATGTTTGCTACCTGATTTTAATCTGCTCCTAATTCCTCGTTGATAAAGAATTAATTTCTCAGTTTTTTTTCTGCATCTATTCTTGATATAGTGGAAAATTGAACTATTTCATTTGATTCCAAATTCCTAATTTCTACAAAATAGTAAGAAAGAGCTTGTCCTGAAAATTTGATAACACTAATATATTTGGGATATATCTGATTGAAACATGATTCTAGCATTGGTTAAAACTTAACTTTAATCCAGTTTACTATATTAATAAATAATGTTCTTGTCATTTTTTGTTTCTAAGAAAATTAAGTTGTCATTAGATGATAATAAAGATGTATCAGGAATGTAATTCAGTTATAACATGATTATAACATGTAACCCTGGTTATAATTTCATACTTGATTTGTCTTCAATTGGTTTGTATCTATGAAGTTGAAATTACGATAAGAAAATCGAAGTAATTGAAATGAAGTTTGGTAGTAATTTACTTGTAACTTTTACAACCATGTACCTCTTGAAATAATGAAAAAACTTGTAACAAAGTTATATCAAATTTTTAACCGAATTTGAGTTGATTATTAATTGATTAAATCCTAAATGTTTTGCTTACATGTTATTTACACATAAGAAATTTTATATAAGATGATATAAGATTTAAGATATATATAAGATGTATCAGGGATGTAAATTGTTTGTAATTCTTCTAGAACCTAGCTTTGTACTTTCGGTAAATTATTAATTTATTTATACTTTCAATATAACTGTACCCAAGTGGCAATTGCTACTCAAAACTTGTATCTGAGATGTAATGAAAATATAACTCGGATATGATTTTCTTGAAACTTGGTTATAATTTAATTGGTAGTTGGTAAATAATGTATATAGAAATTTTTGATATATAAAAATTATATGTTGTGAATACAATATAAAATCAAAATTGTATCAAAGATGTATCTGGGATATAACCTCATTACAAGTTGGTGTTACAACGAATTGAAGTTTACTTTAACCTGGTTGCAAATTAGAAAACATCATTCATTTTCCTTACAAGTAGAACGTTGTAAGTTATAATTGGCTCAATAAATATTATATCACACATATATTTGTGATGTAACTGAGATGTATAACTTATTTATACTTTAATTCCAACGTGATTTTCTTTTAATATGTTAGTAAATATGTACGTTACTTCATTTTCCTAAAACTGAACAATTAAAATAAGTTAAAATTTGTTGAATAGAAATTGTATCAATGATGTATATTTGATGTATCTAGATACAACTTGGTTACAATTTGAATTTTTGTGTTTATACATTCTTCACCTTATTTTTGTAAATTCATGAGCAAATAATAATTTCCAAATTGTTGGTACCTACTAAATCATGGATGTATCTGGAATATTATCAGAATGTAACATGGTTTAAAGTCGTTACAAGTTGATAAACTTGTAATTTGATCATTGTAAGTTGACATTTGCTCAATGAAACTTCTATCAAAGCTATATCTACAATATAACCAGGATATAACCTGTTTATAATTACACTTCAACGCGGTTTTAACTTCTTTTTACATTAGCAAATAAATTGCATTAATGATACATATGTCTCAAGATGTAATTAAACCCAAAAAACTTGTATCAAACTTGTAACACGGATGTAGCAAACTTGTAACAAACATGTAATTCGGCTATAAATTGCTTCTAAATGCGTCATAAACATAAAAAACACTTCTCACCTGTGAATTGAACGGCCGTTGAATCCGCAACGCATCCTGAAGCCCACTGGCCGCCTGCGAGAAGACCACAAGCGCCGGCGAATTCAAATGCGCCGCATTCGGAACATACGTTGAATTTTCCATCTTTTCCTCCACAATCCTCCCTCGTCCACGCAGAATCCAATCACACCAAATTACAAGTTCTTCCGACCACCACGTTGCACTCAACGACGGCACTCACAACATGTCATCAAATCGCCACTTTGACGAGTCGAACGCAACCAACACGCGACGAAGAGCACCACGGAACGAGTCGTCGCTTACGGAGCGCCCGGTTTACGACCTCCAGTTGACAACTATCGCGCAGCTACTGGCGCGGCGCGCTCACCAGCATGGGCTTCATGTCGCGCGCGTCTCGTCGTGGAGAGCAGCGCCGAAGCGCGCGCGCACCACGTGCTCGCACAGCAACACCCGCCCCAGAGTGTGGCCCATTCCCCGCACACCACACTCGCGTCTTGTACGGACGGACGGGCGTAAACAAACAAGCGCTCATTAATGCCGTGCTGATTAGGCGCGTACAATTGCGTGTAATTAATCGCTGCGACACCTTGCGAGGATTTCGGCAGAGGTCGCATCGAAATTGGAGGGGATTTGCATTCGTTTCGGGTGTTATTAATTAATAGGTTAGGTTTCGTTTTTGGGAAATGGTCGAAGGGAAATGTTCAAATTGGGTTGTAAATGTTTTATGTTATCTTATTTTTTTTTTTTTGAATTTCCAATGTAAATTTATTCACTAGTTTTCTTTGAAATTTTATAAAATGCATCAATTCATCATTCATGCATATAATTGTTGAAGAAAATTAGAAAAGACAACTAATTTTGTTAATAGAAGCTGTATTAGAGATGTATCTAGGATGTAACAGTGATGTAACATCAATTCAATTTGATTTTAACGTTCTTTTAAGTATCCTGAGAGTTGTCAGATAAATATTTTTCTGATTTTTAGACTTAAAATAATGTATATTGTAAGATGTACCTGGGATATTTCTAAATTATAACTTGGTCCTTACATTAATTGGACTTGGTTTATAACCTGGTTAAAATTTCATAAATGATGTTGAGACAATAAAAATTTTAAAAAAATGCAATTGATAATAAAAAATGTATGACTGATGTATCTAGGATGTAACAGGGATGTAACTTCAATTCAATTAGATTTTAACGTTTTATTAACTATCTTGATAATTATTAGATAAATGATTCTCAGATTTTTCACTTAAAAAAATATATATTGTAAGATGTATCTGGGATATTTCTACATTGTAACTTGGTTCTTACATGTATTGAACTTGATTTTTAACCTGGTTGAATTTTTTGTAAATGACTTTGAGGTAAAAAGAAATTTAAAAGTTTTTAATTGCAATTGATAATAAAGTATTACTAATGAATCTAGTATGTAACAGGGATGTAGCTTCATTTTAATTTTAACATAGTCATGTAAGTTACGTAATAAATTTCCGGTTTCCGCATCATACATTTTCCCATTATTTTCTCCCAGAAATTCAATCATAATTAACAATATCTCGAAAACGTTATAGTCAGATACAAATTGTTAAATCAAATATGTTTCTGGGATATTTCTAAACTGTAATTTAACTAAAACTTTGTTTAACTTTGATGAAAGTAGGAAAACTTATTTATTTCTTGCAATTATAACGTTGGAAATTGTAATTGTGAAGCTTTTTTAAAAAATTGATCTGTTATATAATTATTTATGAAAATTAGCAATATCAGGTGGTTTGTATAAAAAGTATATATCAGTTTGTGAAATTGACAACTTATATTTTGTAAATTTGTACTTTAAGGTTTAAAAAATCAAAAACAGCTTTCAATTGGAAGCTGTTATATTACTGATACATCTAGGATGTAACAGGGATGTAACTTCACTTCAATTTGATTTTAACGTAGTTTAAACTTTTCTGCAAGTTGGTAAATAAATAATATTTCTATTTTCTTTTACTTAAAACTGATTCTGTTGATTCTCACATGAATTGAATTTGATTTTAACCAACCTAAAGTTGGTAAATTTTTCTTGTATACAAGAAAAATAAGTCAATTACTGTAGTTTTCTTATAATTAGAACTTTGTAAGCAAAACTTTGTTAATAATTTATCTATCATAGAATTATTTATAGAAATTAGCAATGACAGCTAATTTTATATGACAACAAATTTTGCAAATTTGTACTAAAAATAAAAAAAGGATTTGAAATGTTTGTTATGAAAAGATATGAAATGTTGTTATCCACCAGTAATATTGAAACATATAAAAGATTTTCAAAAATATAGTCGATTTGCACAACGTTTTTAAAATTTGCAACATGTAGCACATGATAAAATCATTAATCTCGTGAGCGCGTTGCGAATCGCGCCGAAATGACGATTTTATTCGCATGTGCAAGCCATAAATTTCGGCAAACGCGTGCCATAATCGTTTAAAACAATGATTTGATCGAGGGGCACATATTAATTTAATTGAGGCATTTTATGCGGGGATTGTGCGAGCGCGCCCGTTTAATGGCCGTGTAGTTTTGCGGAATGTAAATGCGAATGCGAATAACGAAATGAATACCACCGCCAACGCGAATGTATGTGCGAAAGGAAAACGTGCGGACGGAACAAACGAGGAAGAAATGAGGGAATGGGTGTGTGCGTTCCGCTTCCGGCGGCGGCAGCGGTGGCGTTTGGAAATGTGTGGAATTGTATTATGATGCCAGTTTTGCTCAAAAAGCCCTCGAATATGTTTCCGAATGTGTGTATGCGCGCGCGCGCGTTCCATTCGCCGGAAACTTGTTAGGCGCGATTAAATCATCACCTTTATGGCAATTAATTGCTTTTAATTTATGGCATTGTCTTTCGAATTCCCACGCGTTTTGCTTTACATGCTCCAAATTCTCATACTTTTCGATGGCAATTCGAAAATATTTTGTGAAATTTTTCAATTTGAAAGAAAGATATGGAAAGTACTTATTTGAAATGTAAAATTAGTTTGGAAAGTACCTAATTATAGTGACAACTTGAATGTCTTTAACAATAATCTCAAGCAAAATATTGTTTCTAACACTTTACAACATCAATAATTTAATTTAAATTATAATTCAAATATCTTTGAATTGATTTGTTTTAGATTAGGTTATAACATTTATTTTTAACTTCATTTTGAAGGTTATGTAAGGAAAGTATGTACTTGTTTGGAGTTCAAAATTAGCTTGGAAAGCACCTAGTTATAGTTTTGTTTCCATGGTAACAGTAACAAATAAACAAGATTTCTGTACTTCTACCAATTTGTAAATTTGTTTTTGATTCTTAAACTTTTGGTTCATAAAATTTATTGTTTTACTTCATTCTGAAAGAATTACATGGAAAGCACTTGTTTGAAGTTAATAATTCACTTAGAAAGCATCTATTATAGTTGTGTTCCCATGACAATATGTCAACAAAACGTCAACTATTACATTGCTTATATCAGTATACAAATTAATTGATTTTTAATTGCAATTAAAATCAAATATGTTTTATATTCAAATACTTTGTTAATTTGTAAAATTTAATTTTTCACTTCATACTGAAAAGAAAAACGGAAAGCACTTGATTGAGAGTAATAGTTTATTTGGAAAGCACCTAATGATAGTTGTGTTCCCATGGCAACCTGGCAAACATGAACGATATCAACAAATAATCTCAAACAAGTGACTGATCGCAGCACACAATCCACAAAATTTTCGATTATTAATTAAAATTTGAATCAAATTAGAAGGATTTGTTAAATTTAATTTTTTACTCCCTTCCAAATGAAAAAATGGAAAGCACTTTTTGGAATTCTTCTATTGAATGGAAACCACCTAGTGTTTCCATAGCAACTTGTACGATATGTCAACAACGATGTCAATCCTGTCAAAATTTCCCAAAGACTTTCCTGAATTAAAACGCAAAGTGTGCTTGTATACAAAAATCTAATACAATTAAAATATTTGTCTTGTGCTTGTGCAACTTCGAGTGGTGTCTCTCGAGCCCGGAGGAATTTAATGAAAAGTCGCCCGCTGCAAGACTGGAAGCCTGCTTGTACTTTACTTTTCATTTACATTTACGCCGGCGTCGTCGAGCCAGGGGGCGGCAAGGTAAGACGCTGGCGTTTAGGCCAGATTTAATTAATTAATTTAGCAGCTCTCATCACGGCTCTTTCGCTAATCTCTGTGCACGTTTTATTGCGCCGCTGACGCGCACGCCCTCTCGCAACAACAACACACTCGCGGAACACTTGACAATGCCGAGAAATTAATAACTTCATAAAATGGCCGCCCCCTGTCGTCCTTCGCACGTATTTCATACGGCTAATCCTCGACATGGTATGCGGAGACATTTATAGGTTAGGTCCACTTACATTAGATCATGTTCCCTTATGTTCTAATGAACGTTAGATGAGTTATATGCAATTTGACATACACTTGTTCAACAAGTACATTGGGTTGCCTATCATCATTCTCTGAATCAACATTTTAAATCGTCTTTAGATCATACCACATTACATTCTAACAAACACTGCATGAGTTAAAGGCAACCTAACATACACTTGACCAACATGTTCATTGGGTTGCCTATATTCATATTGTTAATCGATTTTTGCAATCGTTTTTCTTATGGAATTTCATTAGGTAAACAAATGGAGGCAATTGCGACGATAAGTGCGATAAATAGCTATGATACGAACGTGTGCATAACACAATTAATTACAATTAATAAAGGTTTAACGCGGTACCAGCTCAGGTATGTCAAATCGTGCGTGTCGGGCGGTGGTGGGGGGCGGCGTTTCGAACACGAAATTACGTCGTGCAACATATGGCGCTGCAATGTGTGGATATAGCCGTCACTAATCTCATTAGTTAGAGGAACAGTTGTCGTTGTTGTTCAAATACAATTGAGCCTACACGATAATCCTTGGGGTTATGTGCGACTGGTTGTCTAAAAAATATTTTTTTTTTATTATAATTTGCTTAATAATAAGGATGGATCGTATTATTATGGTCTGGTTACATTATTCACATAATAGTTTTGTTTATTGTTCATAGAGTGCGCCAGTAAATATGATAATAAAATTTCAACAAAAAGATTTATTTTTCACAAAATACACTGTATGTTATATTTTGTATCAAGATTGAATTTTGAAAATAATATTTCTTAAATTTTTGAATTTCATTTTAAAAAATTTCAAGTGATGCCCTCTAGTGTATAATACTTAAAGTATTTGATTAATAACCTACTCCGATAAGAAAATTTTCTTCAGATTTGTGTTTTAATTATCTGAGGTTATATGTAATTATACCATAAATATTATATAATACTTATGAGATTATTCCAGAAATTGAACCATCATATGTACGCAATGAATGTGTGTGAATTTCGAGTGTTAATAAGAAATGCAAATCTTTTCCGGCGTTTACATGCGAGGACGAGGTGTGGACGAGGTGGACGATGAGTGCCCATTTATCATCCCGTCCGTTCCCGACGAGATTCCCGTATATGTGTGCTCGTCCATCGATTCAGGCGGCCACCCTTCGCCGTCAAAACGTCAACACGCTGCCCGGATGCGCGAAACTAGCAGCAGCCGGGAATACACACATGTTGGAAGGGAAGCGGGAATATGAGCACGTATCAACAAAAATCGAGTAAAGTACGTGCTGAAAATGCTGTCAACCGAGTGTATGCATGTGTGTGTGTGGGTGAGGATGTCGTCGACATGTAGGACAAGCGGCCATGAATAAGGTTTTTGTTGGCCGGCGCGGACAGCGGAAAATCCGGTGCGAATTATGCATTCCACACGTGTTTTCATTTAATTAATCTTGCAGCGCGACTTTTTGAATTTTAAAATGTGAAATTTGCACATTCTATGCTCAAAGAGTTCGTCAATGACATTTATATTCCGAAATAAAGGTCGATTAGGTTGTTAAAGATGTAATTTGACAGCTGTCAAGTGTCAAAAAAAGCTAAGTTTAAATTAAGTGTTTCACGATAGATGTCGCTATATTGGAACAAAATATGTGTTTTCTTGTATAATTTAATGATAAAATCGATCAAGTGTCAAGTTTTAGAAAAATTGAAGATGGATAAATTAATAAAACCTTTTTGGGTACTTGTAATAAAAATATAAAATAGTCAATGCTGCTATAAAAATACAAAGATTCTAATCATAACAAATCATTTCTTTGTCAATTACAAATATATAATATTATCGTTATTGTCCTCTGTATATTTTCATTTTGACAACAAGAGAAACGAATTGCTTTTGGGTCATTTAAGATCTAGTTTGACAACTGACAGCTGCTAAAGCAAACTATACTAGTTTTTAAACTTTAAATGTTTCACGCTAGATGACGCTGCATTAGAACACAGATTATATGTTTTCTTATACATTAAACTTGGTGATATAACAAAACAACTGACAATCGTGGATGAAACTGAGGCTGAATAATAGAAAACATAACCTTTAATAGGCAATTAATACAAAGGTAAGAAACACATTTTGACAACAAGACACGTGTATTACTTTTGGGTGATATGAGATCCAGTTTGACAGCTGTCAGCTGGGTTTAAGTAATTTCTTGAACATTAGATGGCGCTAGTTAACATAATAAAAAGTACTCTTTCTTATACCGATTTTTTTATTATTATTTTCTGAGATAATTCGATGATAGCAATGATAATTTTGTAAATGATGTTAAAATAGAATTTGGATTTAATCATCTAGCAAGAATTGTCAAAAAGATGCTTTATAGAAATCATTGGCAGCTAAACACAGCTGAAGAGTCATTCTAATGTCATTTCAATTGTTTTCGGTAACAACCAATTTTGACAGCGCGAGTTCAACAAGTCAGGTGGATAACAAATTGGAAAGGAGAAATGGAATGTTTCGATTCCAGACGAGGTGGATTTTCAACAAGTACATGTCACTCCTGCTAATGATACCTCACGACCGCAGCAAATTACCCTGTTCTGCCACCGTCGCTGGCAACACCGCCACCGTTGCCGCGCACCGTTGCCGCCGCCCGTCGGGGGGCCGCTCACCGAGCGCCCGGTGGAGCCATATGGTGCAGATGAGAGTTAGTTTTGCGTTTGTAATATTCCTAATGACGGGCGCACGCTGTTGCATCGACAACGATCGCGCATCAAAACCCATCCCCCCCCCTACTCCCCTCAACACCCACGCCATTGCCGCCCCCGTCGCGCACAGTTCAGAAACACACGCGTGCACTGCATGACGACGCGCATTTTACCCTTGCAGCTACGTGCACAATATGTGTGCATTCGCAAAGAAATTCGCAACTAATTTCGAAACATACATTTCCAAAAGAAATCTCCTTCAAAACTGACATTATAACCATAGGCAACAGCATGTACTTTTGTATGTTAGGTTGCCTACATCATGTGACTATAGGCAACATAATGTACATGTGTAAGTTAGGTTGCCTACAATGAGGTTAGTAATTTTATTTGCATTTGTTAAATAACTCATCATACGAGGAAATGTATCAGTCAATTTGCACACCAAAAATTCGTTCGCTGTCAACATGTGAACTCAATTTTTACCCAATCATTTGGCATGTAAAACGTTGCATATTTGACAGGCGATGATGTATAATAGTTTTTGCCGATGCATGCCTAATTGCAGGCCATAAATCACATTTCGTACACTATTTGCTTAAATACGTAATTCACTTCATAAAAAATCGATTAATAAAAACCGAAATTCTCCGATAATTGTCATTCGCACCGATGAATTATTACCCACCCCACAAAGACTTCATTTTCATCTTATAACCTCAAACTGAATCTCATAATGTCAAATTCGCCAAAGTTAACCTAAAAAAAGCAAAGTAATTCTGGTTGCATAACAACAGCGAATTGATGTCAACACATTATTTATTCGGGGGGCTTCGACGGCCAAATCGGCGAAGATAGCCCGCATTGTATCCACATCCCACTATTTGTAGATAAACTTTTAAATTATTGCTTGCGCTTTGCTGCATTTGCCGACATCGGCTTCGAAATTGCGAATTTCTTCTTTGTGCGCAGGCAGCCCGCAATGCGTAAGATACGCGACGTTGGCGGCGATGCGCGTGTATTTGGGGGGGCGGATAACGGTTCGATGAGGCTATCGGGGGCGGTTGTGGCGGCTCCTTTGTATTTTTAAATGCAAAACAGTAGGTACATATCACACGAGCAGCGTCTTTTTTCCCCGATCTTCGCTGTCATCTAAATAGCAAGGCTTAACTCATGCGTGTGTGATATGTGCACAAGAATTCCATTGAAGATTGCTAGCTTTGTTCCGCATTTGATACCTTTTGGAATACAAAAGTTTCAAGAATCACTATTAAAGAAACAACAAATTGAATATTATTAGTAACAGTAGGTATGCAACTTCATATACATGTGTATGATGGGTTGCCTATAATTAACAATTGCTACAATATGTTTGTGACGTTTATGAACATAAAGCAATGCGTTCAAAGACTATCAAATGAACGTTTATCAAAGAATTTCACCTCGTTTTGATCACAAAGTGGGCAACTAATTAGGTAAATGTCATAATTGCAGCTCTTAACTTGGAGGGTGCATGAATCAAAGATCAAACAAGGATTTTTTATTAAAGCGTTTCGTATCGTTTGGATGAAGAAGTGGGGGTGAGGAAAGTAGCAAAATTGTTGTTTCAAAAGATTACATTCAGGTACATTCATTCCAGAGAAAAACCAAGGCAATCTTTCTGTATCCGTGCAAGTTCGCGAAGGCAATTTACACATATCCCCAATGGATATGATACCTACCCCCCCCCCTCTACACGCCCTGCTTGGTGAATGTAGGGATATGTGTGATGTTTATCCCCGGATGCTCGACGCTCGTTTCCATAAAATTGCATGAGATTGTTCGATCGTATCAATTTGGTGCAAAGTGGGCGCCCGATAATACGACAAGAATTCTTCCCACCTTACTTCCTTCCATCCACACACCCCCATTTTCGTGTGACATATGTGGAAGGCTATATAAACAAACACCTTCTTTGCATATCTTATGCGGCGACGGTGGCGGCACCGGTTGCGTGTGTGTATGCGCGCATCGTTCCAATTTCAGCTAAAGGCCCGCTTGCATCTCGCAAATGGGGGGTGCTTGACTTGAATGAATGAGGGTGCTCCGCTGCCGCCAGCTTATTATGATCTAATAGAGGATCGCACATACTCGCCGCCGCCGCCGAGCCCGCCGCAGACCTTCCATATGCGGCCATTATTTCTAAAGATATTTTTATTACTCGACTTACATGCTGCTTGTGTGGAGGCGGCGAGAAGGGCAGGTTGTGCTTGGTTTTATCGCTGATTTCTTCATTAGAATGCGTTAAGGAAGCTTATGCATACTTGATACGTTGCGCCTCGAAGGTTTTTTTTGATATCTTATTTGCATGATTTTGCTGCCGCCAAGGATGTATCTAAAATAACGCGAGTGTTACTTGATTGTTACATCAGAAAAAACGTTGTATAATGGGGATCAACATGATTTCTATCCCAGCCTCAAAGAAGAACTACTTACATAGGTCAAATTCAGAAGCTTCAGCTTAAAATTCCAGAAAAATAGAGATTTCAGATCTACAAAAATGATAATATTATTTCTATAAAATGAGAATATTTAGCAATTAACTTTAAACCTTTTACAAGTCACTGAAATTTTTAAGAAGAAATTCCATATTGACATTCTTGATTGTTCCCTTTGAGATTCCCAAAAATTGGTGTTTAAATCTACAAGATCCAGTTTAAAATTTCAGAAAAGGAAGGCTTCAATCCTACAAAAAGACTATATTAAACGTATATAATGAAAATATTTTGTGATTAGCTCCAAACCTTTTATAAGTTAAATCATATCCTGATCATAAGAAATTCCATTTGACATTTTTGATTGTTACCTTGGAGATACCCAAAAAATGCTAGGGTCCACGTTAAAATTCCAGAAAAGTAGAGACTTATAATCTGAAAAAAATGATTATACTAAGCATATGAAATGAGAATATATTTTGATTAACCTCAAACCTTTCATTTCACATGTTTCTCATGTTCTTAGATCATTTTTTGATCATAACAAATTCCTTGTTCACAATCTGGATTGTTGCCTTGGAAATATACAAGAATGGTAAAATTCACAAGTTCCTGTCTAGAAATCCAGAAAAGATAAAATTTCAAATCTACAAAGGAATGATTATATTAAAAATTGAAATGGGAATATGTTCTAATTAGATTCAAACCTTACAAAAATAATTCTAATTCCTTGCTCCTATTTTGATCATAACAAATTCCCTGTTAAATATTGATTGTTATCTTAAGATTTACCAAAAAACTGATGATTAAATCTCCAACTCAAAGCTTAAAGTTCCAAAAAAGTAGCAGATTTTAATCTAGAAAAAAAATTAATTAGTTTCTAACGTTTCCCAAAGCACTCAAGTACTTATTGTTAGATAATAATCTGATTATAACATATTCCTAGTTAACTATTGTAATTTTGGAGATCCTATAAAAACAGCTCAAATTTAAACTTTAGCTTAAACTCCAGAAAAGTGGAAACATCAAACTTACTAAAAATGTTTGCTCTATAAGTTTTACGTTAACGTTATGAAGTATTGGACTCCTTAAACTTAAAAAAAGATTTAAATAATCCATAATAATTAAAATAGGATGTGATTAGTTTTCAATAATTCACCTACAAATCAGTTTCCTATCCTGAATGGAGCCAATTTGTTGACAATGTTGATTATTTCCATGGAGATATCCAAAACATTCCCGTTAAATCTACAAATTCTATAGTTTCGAACCAACGGAATCCTCAAACCTGCAAATAATTCAAATTAAACCAAAGCAACAAATCAATATAATCAATCTTTGAATATATCTGACCTGACATTCTTCTTAAAAAGTAATCAATTCATATGCAACAGAACATGCATCTTGCATTATGGGTTGCCTATCATCATCCTTCACAAACATATGATCCCTAAGCAGATTTTCACTTTGTTTCTCAAACATATGATTTCCAAACAGATTTTTGCCCATCTTCGTGGCAGAGCTCGTACAGCAAGAACGAGGGCATGCCCCCAGCATTTCCATGCTCAGCATCATATTTGGTCGAATCGAATGAATTCCACTCGCTGCAATGAATGTGTTTGCCTGCGCGTCTGCATACGTAAAATTGATGCTGGCACAATGATAAGACTGTGTAGCGACTGCAGCGGTCCTTTTGCAGCGTGCATACGGTGCACATAATATGCGCTTCATCCTGCGCTGACAAGCTGTTTGATGTAGAGCTCACCGGCGAAATGCCATCGCGCAGTCACCGGAGTCTCTCGTATGACATTTAAATGGGCCCAATAAGAATTGCACGCGATTGCATGAATTATGTAGATGCGCATGCAAGTAGCAGTAACAACTACGCGCCGTTCTTCTGCTGCTACTGCACGGTAGCTGTATATTCCCCATGCCGATTGGACATATTGATATTCGCTGGCTTCATGGCCGCATGTCATCCGTATGCGTACGTTATTAATCGGCGCAATTTACACACAATGCTAATGCCAGCAGCAGCAATTTTTGCCCATGATCGCCGCAAGCAGATGCAAACGTCACTGCGCTGCATTGCTGCAACTTATTCTCAGTACACAAATCTTCACGTGCACCGTCAAACAACAAAGCTCCGAGGAGAAATCGGAATGGAAATTCTTGCTGGTTTGCTGCAAGAAATTTTATAGGTTAGCTTTCAAATTGTAATGTTTGTATCGTGCTGATTGTACCTTAAACGTTGCAGTCGTTGAAAACAGAACGTTTTACAGAGTGGATGTCTACTTCAACGACAGATTTGTCAATATTCCACCCCGAAAAAACGCGTGGCAATCATCCAAGAATTCAATTAAAAACCACCCGAACATTAACGTGTCACTTATCCCCAACCAGCCAACTCATAATTGATTGTGTTCCAGATGTGAATGCCCCATCGCTTGGAATGTTGCCACAAGAGAACTCACAAGAGAACGCGGCCACCTTTGTGAAAAATTATGTTAAGCTGGGTGAAAAAGTCAGCGCCCTAACGAACGTCTTCATTGCTTATCATACAATAAAAGCGCCCTCGATGCAAGCAAAAGGGAATAAAACCAGGCCGAGAAGAAGGCACTCAAGGAGGAGGCAATATTTCGCCGCCGGATAACGCGGCGGATGATAACAAACGCGCGCCGCAACTTTTTTTTTATTCTTTTTGCTCTCGCTGGCCAATTCACGGGTAATGAATAAGAGAAGCTTAGCGCAATGATAGCGCGCACCGGGGGCAATTACAAGGGGTCGGCCGCGCGAGAAGCTGCTAACAAAATCATTGCGCTTTTATTCATCAAAAGCGAGCGGCGAGGTGGAAGCAGGAGCGCTAACGAAGGAGGCAACTTTCCAAGTGCAAATGCGCCTCCTCGGTTTTAAATTACTGCTCGGCTTGCGCGCCAACGCAATCATGAACGATCATTTAAACGTCTTAATAACAAACCGCTTTAATTTCCTCAAGAATGATATTATCCTGTGGCTTTTCCCATTCTTCCCAAGGCATGGGGCAACATTTTTATGTATGAAATTATACAACCGTAAGAAAGATGTTTCAGAAATATGCCGAATTATTTTCCAATTTTGTCCATTTCAATACATTTATTTTATTAATTAGATTGCTAAATGCCAAAAACATGACATTAACCATTTATTACCAACAATTGTATGCTGGTGACATCTTTCTGACTTTGTGACAAAACTTAAATCAGTTTCCTATCAGTTCAGTATTACCGACATGCACTGTTGTAGACAAATTCTTAAATAGTTAATAAAAATACATATGCCTTGTATAATAAAACATATTTTCAAAAACAAGATTTGTTTAATTACTTTTCTAAAATGTAAATGAATTAAAATTGTATACCAAATATTAGCACGGTGATGACATCTTCAGTCCACAATATCGATGACAACTGTATTGATATCTGGGAATCCTGTAATATCGACATCTACTAATCATGAAAACAACTGAAAAATAGTTTAATATCCAATGGGATTGAATTTAAATATTAACTATTATTTATGAAATGATAATTAATATTATTTAATTACTCCTCTTTTATTTGTAATAAGTTCATTAATATTCGGTTAAAATCGGACGTTCTTGCCGTTAACTTCGCGCAACTCGAATCATTCGGGTCAAACGTCAAACACGAAACATATGATTGTTACACCTAGAATTCACGTGATTTAGTTTTCCATTTTAAAGGCGTTTGTGAACACTGGTGTCTGGCTCTTTTATACTAGGAAAATGGGGTTTAAACAACCAAACTCTTACTTCTTCCTGCTGCTTGTCGCCAATTTATATTTGGCGCACGCTGGCGAATTAGTGCCCGTTTTCATGTGGCATAAGGGCAGGTAAGTTTTAATTTTAAACTTGATTCCTTGTAGTGTTTATTCAGCAAGGAAAATTCATTTCGTCATTCAATACATTTCCAGCACGAAAGGCTCACTACCAGCGCTCTCACACGTAAATAAGGACACATTCAAGGAAATCATCCAACAGAAACAAACTCAGCTTGGTAGCGAGAAGTTGATCATCTTTGCAGAGGAAAACCTCAGTCCAGAGGATTTTTCTGTTAATGATAAGATTACATTCAAGGACCTAACGTCGTTATCGGAATTCAAGACATATCTTCCCACTGTTGTAACGCCCCTTGAAGCAATTGAATCATTTGTACCTGATGTTAAAGTTGTGTCAATTACTGACATTAAAACCAATCCTAAACTGCTGGAGAATAATAGAATTATTATCTCTCTGAATGATGCCAAAGATGATGAGGATAGGGTGGACATGCTTAGGAGACATTGTGAGTATTGGAGACATGTGATCAGAAATCATGTGACTTGCACACTTTGATGATATTATTCAATGTGCAACTATTTCAGCAAAGTTCATCAGTGATGTCTATAGGGAATTGCAAGCAAAGAATGTACTAGCTATTTACACTGGGTATCATTCATCTTGGATTGTGCCAAATGAGATTCGGAAGCAGCGACATGAAAGAAGTACAGATGGTGACAAGAAAGAACCTGGAATGTCTGGTAAAACTAGGAATTTCCTTTACTATATTGATGGATCATTCCAGGCTTTCTCTAGTTCAGATTCCAAGGTTAAAGAACCGTATGTATTAAACATCAGTCTTACTTATAATTTTTGGTTAGAATTAATAGTCTGCACAATTTTGTGTTTTATTAACTTTTTTTGCTTAATGTGCTTAATCACATAAATGGGTACAAGGATAATCAAATCAGGAAGATACAACTGAAATTGAGTACATTTATAATTTTTTAAGTTTTATTCATTAATCATTTACAATTTTTATACATATATTTACTTCAATGTGTGTCAGAATGGATATTTAATATTTTATGCATGTTTTGTTTTAGTGATGTGTTTAATGCCACTGGCATTACTCAGGAAACAGACCATTTAGTAATTGCCACAACAGCACAAAAGGAAGTGAATGTGTATTTTTATTATGATGAAAGCAAACGATACTGGCATATCAAGAAAGTGGAATATGAAGGCAAAGTTTACACAACCAATATTTATGCTCCAGAAGGTTTTGGCTATTCATGCACTAGCAATAAGATGCTGACCAGTTATGATCCAAAGAAACCAAAGGAGCCAACTTACTATTTACAATTGGCGAACTTCCAATTGCAATATTCATTGGATGAAGTGCCGGAACGCTTTGGCGACGCGTACGACTGCGTCGGCTTCACCTCAGCGCCCATCTGGTCCGGCCTATTCGTCACTTTCATACTCGCCATCATTATGACCATGGGTCTGACGGTGATCATGGACATCAAAACCATGGATCGATTCGACGATCCGAAGGGCAAAACGATCGTTGTTAACGCCGTTGAGTAATGCGTCGTTGTTATCGTTAGCAAACGGTGTATTTCGATACGCGAATGTTTTAGATGCACGTATACAAACAAAAAACTTGTTATTGAAACATTTACAACTGTAATATTAGTAATAATCTTTATTTATCAGAGCTGTGTTTATGCGAATGTGTGATGTATGATACACCTGATGATAAAGCGAAACCGAACGCATTCGAAACACACTACATCTTAATAGTTTACATTGTTAACGATTAGGGGCGACTCAGGTGGAATTAGGCGATTTTCATGGATGTATTCACTTTTTCAGACCGAGGCTCAAATTATCAATGCGGTCGGAAAAGAATGTATACGTCTGATGTACACATATCTTATACGCAGGTAGTTTTGATGAAAATGCAGAGGTGAAGAACGAATTCAGTCTGGGTCACACTTGAAACTTTAAAAGTAATTGTTGCTATTACGAGTAACAAATGATGCAATGATTGTATGCATGCATTTGAATGGGAAATACTGTTAACATTAACTACAATATTGTGAATCATATAGAAAACAACGGCTCTAAAGTCAAATTAAAGTTACTGGTAGTTTTAACTTGTGTTTTATTGGAAATTATTCCATGGTAATTTTGAAATGGTTATGTTAAAACATGCAGAAAATTGAATGTATGTTGAGTTGCCTATAATCACACATAATTCCATGAAAATATAACTTGGAACAAAATATGTGTGAAAAAATTTATTCGAAACCAATTCAAACCCAAGTTACGTGTATTTTAACACTTTGAGTATACAATCCAAGGAGATTCTAATTCTATAGTTCAGACCAAACGCACTTCATACATTTTCAAATTCATAGAGCAATAAACTTCATAAAAGAAGTCAAATATTTGTACTTTACTTGCATTCATTGAATTCAAGAGCATTATATCGCCAAATTTCGGCAATGCCTCTACACTTATATGCGGATAGAAGCTGAGAACTTCCTCAAACTGTATTTCAGGCATATTAGGTTGATCGAACAACAATTCGTAATGCAAGCTGCCTGTAATTAACAAATACACTTTGAATCTACGTTTACTATTCGAGGCTTCTTCCAATATCGAAAGCAATTGCTGCTTCAGGAGCGGCAGAGGTTTAGATCCCTCTTCGTAAGTGAACAAACGCTTCTTTAGTTTAAACGCGCTGCTTCCATGCTTTATCAGCGTGTCGTTGGCTGGCTGCATGAAGAGCACATGCGGAATACTATAGATATGACTCGTAACAACATGATAATTGTAATGGTAATTCGTTCGCATGCTTCTTGCGAGTTCGAACGCAGCAGGAGTGACACCACCCTGATGCACGAACCCGTAAAATAGCGTGAATGCCAAATTCAAACCGATCCACAGCTTGAAGAGAGCATTCATATCGTTCGTTTTTGGCTTTTTGTTGTTGCGAACGGCGGCATCGTTGTTTGCAGTTGCAAATTGCGGCTTGGGCGGCGCTCGAATGAGGCCCAGCTCCTTATCATCGCATATCTTATTTGCAAAAAGATAAACGAGCGGAATAATGATCGGTATCAGGAAGCGCGGCTCCTGATGTGGAAATATCGATAGGAAGAAGACGGGTCCAATGTACGCCATCGTCATCAGTCCCTTGATGCTTCTCACCGTTGGTAATTGGCCAAATTTTCTTTGCAGTAATCTGAAAGCATTCGTAATTAATAAGAGTACATTCAATAATGTATTAACATACTTTTTCGTCATATCCATCGCTCCTAAAATGGCGAACACGCCCAAGATATTAAATAATAAAGGTACATTAACGAATGTGTGAAGATATCTTGGATGCAATCCATGTACAGCTAGATTCTTAGCGTCTATGTTGTATTTTATAAAATTGAGTGGCGCAAAAACGAAATTTTCGATTGAGACAGCCAACACGCCAATTTCACCCCAAGTGATGTATCCGTAAAAGAACGAATCGATGAGTACCATGAACAAAATGGTCGGAATTGCCGCAAGTAACAATACAAAAATGCGCATGTTAAATTGCAATGTGCTAACTGACTTGTATCCGATGCCTCGGTACAACCAGAAAAATATTGGAAAAATTGCGTAGGCCAGAAATGTGGGCCGGTTGAAAAACCCAAGCACACTAATTGTGCTTATTTGAATACAATTTCGATACGAATCCGAAGCTAGAAACAGTCGCAATTTGTGAAACTTTGCCCTGTCTGCTGGATTATCAGCACGAGAATAACGATTATTGAGATATTCGCGTTGTTTGACTAATATGTTAGAAAATGTCATGCTATCTGCAACAAAATAGAGCAGAAGTGCCAGCAAGATCACCTCAAGACTATTTGAAAATGTTCTTGTACAATATACTAACATAACATATGATGTGGATAGCACATAGAGTCTTGCATATGACTTCTCATTATTTTTGACACAAATTGAATAAATCACATAGTCAATGATGTATGAAAGAAGGCATATGCAGACTCTTGGTGTTACAAGAATCGTGTATGGATTTACAATTGCAAATGGAATGTAAGCTTGGAACAGCATGCTAATGGTTTTGAGTATTTGACAACTTAGCCCAATGGTAAAATAGGAAACACCAATGCTGCGGATTGGACTTGTTGAGTTGAACTCCCATGGTAAAGAGGCTTCATATTCAAAGGTTCTGCCTAAAATGTATAATATTAGTAAATGTTTAAATGCTCTGAAGAATGAAAGTATACTTACTAGCCAGAATTTCTACATTTTGGAAAAATTCATCTGGATGAATGTAGCCTGTTTGAGGTGCAAGCGTTAAGAGAAATCTTAAGCTGGCAAATATCCAATAATATTTATTAATTTGTCGGTTCCTTTTCACCATTTTGTCTTGATCATTGGTTAATTTTAAATTATAGTTGTTGCTATTTTAAACAACAATTGGAAAAAGCTACATAGTTATTAATCACAGGCACTTTATTAGTTAGTTCTTTCTATTGATTGGTAAACCCATTCTGTTTTAACAGCTGATACATTCAACAACGAACAAGAATCAAAGCATTGTTCAACTTTTCCCTAGGTAGATCAGTTTTTTGTTGTTGATAGTTTATATTTCGATGATTAATTCCAGTTATTTATTTTAATATTTTAATATCTTATCATAAGCAGTAAACAAACAACAGGGTAGGCAACCAACTGAACTCATGTTTCGATAGCCACTTACCTGTAACAGGCTGTAATCAATTTTGACGCCTATGCTCGTTTACAAGAAGTTAGTTTGGGACAGTTTGTGTTATGTTGTCTCAAGTATTTCGCTCAATTATTCACGCTAGTCGCAAAAACAATAGTAGTTAGGATTTGTGTTGTAATGAATTGAACACGTATCATGGAGTTTGGCGCTAAAGTTAAAGGCATCGACTGACACAAGGAACGTGAGTCATGAATTTTTCTAATCATTGGAGCGCCCTCTATGCTGGTATCCTGTGCACTGAATTGCACTTGTAGTTATTAAACGACGAAATTAATAATTTATTTTGTGAATATAATTTATTATCAGAGATAAATCTCTGTTATTATGAACAAATTTCATATTTAGTATTTAAGCAGGTCCCTCCCACCACGCTACGGATTATGGTTCTAATTGTCGCCGCATGGCGCTAAAATTTTAAAATGGCGGCAATGTAACTTCCGGTAGACACTCTCAAGAAACGACGCTGCCTGTTTTCTACATTTTCGCATAACACATTTCGTCTCCGTGAGGTGTAGTTCGCCATTAACGCCATTAACGTTCATCTTCAACCTTCGAAGTAGTTATCAACGTGCATGATGTGTCCAACGTGTTATCATCGTTTTCAACACATCTGTGGCTGTGAAATATTAGGTATGTATTCTTAATCCTTTATTTAGATTAAACAGTATTTTCAGAAGGCTAATAAGTAATTCTTTCTTTGCAGAGTAAGACCTAACAAAATATCCAGTGCAAATACAACTATGGCTTGAGAGCATCCACTACAACTAAAAGTGCTTCATGTTACACTGGATTTGCTGCAATCGTAGCATGTAACACAAACATGCATACTCATGCAGAAGCCTTTGATTTGGTGAACCTGTTCTTCCATGTCATTGCTTACAATGGAAGTGTTCACTTATGGGCACCAATATGGTTACAAATAATCGATCAATTATGGCTTGTAACCTGACCTTGTAACCTCAGCCACTTCACAGTTGAGTGAATAATATCATTGGTACTGGTTTATCACAGCTAGGTTATCATGCTGAGATACCAGAGCATACTTGACCCATTCAATGATACTGATAATGGTGATTTAATAATCAACTTGAATGGAGACCCTAAGATGCATAGACACATGCGAGGGCAGATTTATCACATTTATCTGCATCAGTTGCATTTTGTGCTGTTGCAACACCTTCGCTCATGTTGAGCTAGGTTATCATGCTTAGAAACCAGAGTATGATGTCCCTTATCAACAAATGGTGATATTTGGGCAAGATACTGATAATGTTGATTTCATAATCAACTTGAATTCATCTAATTTTGATATTGTTGGGTACAGTTTGAATCCTTGGGTGAATTACAGCTCAAAATGTTCTGTTTGTATGGCCAGCTCTAAAAGGTTGACTTTCCTCGTTGTTGCTCTGTTTGTGTTTTGGTTTTGTTTCAAAGTCTCTTTGTTGATAATTTGAATGCCATCCTGTTTTTCATTTTGTCAATTTCTATGATTGACTTTACTTTCTGCAGCCTATTGGTCTAATTTGGTGGTTTCAACTATTTTGTTTTGGTTTGTTTTTTCCTCATAGATATATGTTTTTTTGCCTGGGAATCTTGTGATTTAAAAATTACACATTTTTATCACTTTGCTTTTATATTCACCATCTAGGGGCGTTCGTCATTGAAATTATTATTGTTGTCTTTAATTGTTTGTTGGTGGTTGTTTAGCAGAGTCACATGTCTGCAATGTTTCTGATGCTTACATCTTCAGGGTTTGTTCATGTTTTTTTCTTCATTCTTTGGCTTTTGTTGTTGATGTTTTACATCATGTCTGTATATTTGTTGTCCACATTATTTGTCTCTTATCAGGCGTGCTCTACTTATGATGTTGTTATCCAAAGATAAGAGTTTGTATTCATTTGACATGGGATCTTTTATTTTAAAATAACGTTTCTAACTAAAATATGAAATATAAACAGATTGATAAACAAATATCAAACCAAACTAAATATTAATTAATTGACTAATTTCAGAAGTATAGCTTGGGGATATTGTTGCTATTGATATCAAATATCTTAATGCAATGTGTCATTGCCGAAACAAAACCCCACATTGAGGGATATATCAATTCTGGTAATTGTTTTAGTTATTCAAATTTAATTTCTTGGCTTTTCAAGGAATAATTGGTCATCATCCTCTATATGTTTGCAATGGGTCATTGCTGATATGAAACCTCACCTGTAGGGATATACCAATTCTGGTAATCGTTTCAGTTATTTAAATATAATGCTGGTTTAAATGCCTCCGTGATTTTGCAATTCTGAAGTACTTTTGCCATTGTTGTTCTTTTGGAGATGTTGCACGTTGGTTGCAAAAAAGATGCATTAACTTTTGATTTATGTGAGTGTCTCGCCAGTAGCTCTATTATTTTACAGACTTTTTAGATCTATCTCATATCATACGGAGATATGGTGTCCGCATATTGCGGAGCGAACCTCTTATGAATATGACTTTTAAATGGAGCGAAATTCTTCAAGGAATTCCGTTGCTTC
Source organism: Aleochara sp. GC000083 (assembly GCA_030264555.1). Taxonomy (NCBI): domain Eukaryota; kingdom Metazoa; phylum Arthropoda; class Insecta; order Coleoptera; family Staphylinidae; genus Aleochara; species Aleochara sp. GC000083. Next base: position 32,313 of record JARJDZ010009509.1, read on the forward strand.
TTGTCCTAGAAGTCCTTCAACTTAAAATTTGTCATCAAGATGTTACAACTATATGGATGAACTTCCATCCTGTTGCCATCGAGTTTGCTTTAAAAGGTTCTCATCAATGAAAAACGATCCAACAACACCGTCTCCACCCCACTGGATGGAACATTTTGTCGAATTGGTTGTGTGAAGGAAGAACGTGGCTTAAGTATTACGAAGTTAATGATGTATTTTTCTGTAGCGATATTGCCAGTACACTAGCAGTTGTAGACGTGCCAATTTCTGGTGTCCATTATCTTTTCTAATAATCGATTTTGATCTAAATTTAAAATATTGCATTGTAATGCATAATTAAAAAATATGTCTGTTGGCTTTCAAATAATTTTATGATCAGGGAACGAGCACCGCTGAATATTTGAATTAATCATCAACTTAAAAATATCCTTATCGAACGTTGTTATAATTTTTTATAACATTTTGGTGCTTTTTGTATCGTCAACCAAGATTCCTACTCAACTGCAGCACACAGTATTTGAATTCTTCATAAAGCAATTTCTTTTGTTGTTTTTTTTAAACAATAATTTTCTTATTGAGCAAACAAATATTTTATTAAATTATATTGGTCAATTCTGGTCAATATCGTTTGTTTTCTTTATTCGATTTTCATATAACATTTTTGGTCTTACATTTTGTTTCACGCGGGCGACGCGGTTTGGGTATCAAAATTATGTCTCATCCGTATGGGGCACGGATGAGCTCCACTTAAGGAGATTTTGGAGGATGTCTGCGCGGTTCACAATATGGCGGATGCCGGAAGGAAATGTGTGCGCATAGGCAGGGTGAGTTGTAGGGCGAAAAATGTTTGTCCAAGAGTTTACCAGATAGTTGTGAGTAAAATTTTAACTTTGGCAATTTCTGGTTCTACATTTTGTAGAAGAACTGTCTTTTCACTCATAGGAAACAATCATTGTTCAACAATCGCATCCTGTTTTATAGAATCATTTCTTGTCTTTTAGTTAGGGATGAATGTGATCTTTGATCCCATCCGATCAAACCTAATCGCCTATTTCTTACTTCTTAGAAAAATTCTTAACAACCACTACTGGAAAGTTAAGGTCAAAAACTCAATAACTACTCCACTCTTTGGCATTGGCAGTTGTATACATAGTAATCTACGCAGATCTAAATTTAAATTATTGTATTTGTTAGACGCGGGCGACGCGGTTTGTGTGTCTAAATTATGTCTCGTCCGAATGGGGCACGGATGAGCTCCACTTACACTACAGTTAATTGATTTCTGGAACAAATTTTCAGTGATTTCAATATTCAACCAATAAAATATTTGCAAGTTCTAATTATTGCTCAACTACAAATGTTACTCTTGAAATTTTATTTGCAAATCTTTAATTGTACACCGAACGTTGTGATGTTTATATGAAATATGCAACAGTATGGAACAGTTGGATAATTTCAAGTTTTTTTTTACTATAATACTTTGCTAAATCCTTGTGTGATCTGCGGTAATGTTTTCCCGGAAACAGAGGAGTTGATTTTTTGTCTTTCTTGAAAAACAAAGAAGAAAAGGAAAGTTCTTCAGATGTACTCAGCTATTCCAGAGTAACATGTTAACTTTGGCAACTTCGGATACTAGATTTTGAGGAAGAAATGTCTCTTCGCTGGATAACATTGTTTAATAATCGCATCCTGTTTTATAGAATCATTTTTTTGTTGTTTAGTTGGAGATGAATTCTATGTTGTCTTTTTCTCGTTTTTGACGACTGTTTAATCGCATCCGATCAAATCGCCAATTTCTTACTTCTTAGAAAAATTCTTAACCACTACTGGAAAGTTAAGGTCAAAAACTCAGTAACTACTCCACTATTTGGTATTGACAGTTGTATACGTAATAGTCTACGCAGATCTAAATTTAAAATATTGTATTATAATGTATATGAAAAAATGTAGCAATTCCTTTGATGTGCTTCTAATTCAATACCCTTTCAATATTCGACCAACGTTATATTATATAAATATTACTATTTAAATATTTCTTCTTCGACGAGTGTCTAAAATATAGTTATACAATTCTTTAATTGTTCAGGGGACGTTGTGACGTTTATATGTATGAAATATTATATCTAATAGTGTATTGCTACTGGATATATATTTTTAATATTTATACATCAAATATTTTTTCTTTCATGGCTTCGAATTATTGCCTTTATTTGGACCAGTATTTTTTTTTCACTTATATATTTAGCTCAAAGTTCTATGGAAGATTGTGCTGAATTGATACAATTGAGTGTTTATATTTTGCTATTTTTGAATACTAGAAGATTGCTAACATTCATAGGAAAAGTAAGGAAGATATTTATCCTGGGAATCCTTCGGGCAAATAAATCCTTCAGCATTGCAAATTTCCATTACTTTCGCACTAAACTCCATTCGACCTTGGTGGTCCCTCGCGAATAGTTCTTGCACATACTCTAGGAAGATTCTTTTATCATTTTTCTTCAAAATCTTGTAGACAGTCGTCTTTGAACATCTCACTTTAGAGATGATTCCTCTCAAAGAAAGAATTCTTTCTTTAAAGTTTATTTAAATCTTTTAGATGGGATCGTAAATTTCGTAAATTTCCCATGATTGGGTAATTAAACTTCTTTTAAACTTTTTTTTGAAGTCTATCGCTTTTCTATTTCGGATAATGATGCAATTTGTGTACAAAATTTACAGCGTAAATTTAAACACAAAACGATGGTTTCCGTGCTAAATTGACCCTGTGCAATTTATTTATTTGTGTTGGGATATCAAAATGATTGGTCGAACGAATATCTGGCTTTGGCCAACAACGTATACACCACAGCAATCATGCTTTATCTTTGATTCACTGTGTGCCATGGATTGGAGTATATGACAAGTGGTGCTAGAATCTTCACTACAAATTGGAAGAGTTTCAACTAGCTATGGTGTGCGGCTGCAGGAACGTCTTATTAAGGTATTGTATAAATAATTTATAATCCTATAATTACGATAGAACAAGTATTTATTCATTTTTTTTTTGTTTCAGAATCCATATCGACAAAGAGATAGGAGGATAGGAGGTAAACAAACAACATTTCGAAAACATAAAGTTGTAACATGGATGGGTTAAAGGCCCAAACACAAAGAAAACAGAAACGTGAGTTAACCGCAGAAAACTTTATTAGTAAGCTATAACTAAGGGCGCGACGAAACAAGAGAGGGAATCTTGTTGTGGGTGCTCCCTTGTAACCTCGGTTGGGCTACCCTCGATACCGTTCGTGTACCAACAGCCTCCTGGGCGCCCTCCATGGCTGGAATGTCGTATGTGGGACGTCCTCCAGGGGTTGAGTAAGCAACGTGGATATTATCCGCGTTACAAAGTGATATGTAAACTCATCTACATGGAATTCTTATGGTAATGTATTAACAATTTAAGTTCATTGTATTTAGCCGACATGTATTAATATTGTGTTTAAATTACAGAGTTGACAAAGGCTTCAATATACCAGAAGATCTAAAGTTAAAGGATTACGGAGGGTTTTGCATCCAGGAGCAGAAGACGGCGACAACGAAAACGTGCAACGAAGTGGTCGCCGAATCTCCAAAGACGTCTATAAAAAAATGCGGACCAACGAGAAGAAAGCAAGCAGAAAATGAGGTATAAGTATTAAGAATAATAATAATGCTATTGCATTTATGACAAATTTAGTTAAAGCGTTTGATTTCATTCCATGCAAAAAGTAATTACCCAAACATTTCTGAACTCCCAATCATAATTTTATTTCGCATTTGCAAAACTTCACACGACACAGTATTCTCTGTAACTGGTTGCTGGATAAACATACATTACTTTTGATTTATTAGATTTTCTTTAGTTTCTCTATGAGCAAAGGCGCTATAATTAATTATCACTGAATGGTTAGAATATAGGGACTTAACGGGCTTTCTACTAATCGGTTCAACATCATCTAATTTTACTTTTCGAAACTGATATTTTTTCATGTTTAAACAAATTCATGCGTCTTGAATTTTTGAAATTTATCATGCGCGCCATCTACTGTGATGCTTCACGTTGCTTCGTTGTTTACAGTTTATGATCGCAATTGTTTTCTCGGCGCCATTTTGTTGTGTGGATGGAATTGCTTGTGCCCATGTTTTGTTATTAGTGGAAGATTGAACTCTACTCTTTCCATTCCAGAATATGGATCTCATCATTCAAGAGGAAAGCTAGTAGTGACGACCATGAGTAAATTTCTACCAGAGGTATTTTTGAAATTAATACCATTAATGTCTCTGTTAATAGACTTCCAGATAACATTCCCAAATCTACACTTGCAATGTAATGTATCCAATGCAATGTAAAGTGTGCAGAATTCCAGAATTTTGAAGTGTGATGTGTAAAACTTATTGTGCAGATGGAGAGATAAAGAAGGAGGAGGGTTTGAGGTGTAATTTCCTCATTAAAAAACAGGGTTCGACTGACTAAGGTTAATAGCCCTCTGTAAGGGCTCCTGGTCCAGGATTACAGGATTTAAACAATCAGTGGTTGTTACTAAAGAGTCAACATAAGTTATATCAATAATGTTGTCAGGTAATGCATAACTAACAATGTTGCTTCTTCTTTCACAGGCATGCAATTCACTGATGAAAGATAGGTCAATTACAATTTGCCATTATCAAGATTATGGGGTCTTCATCTTCACCCAACTCTAAAGTAATGGAGTTTCAACAGCTGTTTTTTAACAGCTAATGTAAGTCATAAAAATTCATTTTTAATTTGTTAATCACTGGCCCAATGTGATTATGTAGGTGTGTGGACCCCATGCTTCAGTGTCCAACTTCCAGCTCACTGAGGGATTCGAGAATCCAGTAGCACAGTGTTGCTACCACCACCTGGTCATGCAAATCACATGGTATGTATCACATATCAATACAATTTGTTTCAATGGATACATGGTAAAAATAATGATGTAACTTGTTAGTAAATCATATTATCACATAACAAAGTGATATTAGATGAATAAATGTCTTTATTATTGTTTCAGATTCACATATTGTTGATTAGAAGTTAAAACTGGAAGTGATGTGCAGTTCTTCTTCAGTTGATATGAAAGCAGTCCACATTCTCCTAGATCAGATGA